>JAECMU010186118.1:0-14470 GCA_016106625.1 Dracogyra subfuscus
TTGATAAACCTGTCGTGGTGCAATGGCTGGAACGAGAAATAGCCCAGTGGGCCCACTGACGGGGATTGCAGAGCCCTTAAAAGTACCCGGTCTCCGGCAGCAAATCGCCGCCTGAAACAGCTTTTGCCGCCGCCTACTTTTCGTTGATGGTAAAAAAAAAAAAGTGCTTTCTCTTCTTTAATAAAGTCTCCTACAAAAGGGATCCAAAGAAGGTGCCAAAATAGTTGTTTATTTGACTAATTTGCGCTGACAGAGGCCATGAGAATGCATCTCAGAGGTTCGATTTTTCAAATGTTTCTTGGAGACGGCCCCCAGACCTGCCGCTTTGCCCCCTGCTATCATCACTGTTGTAGCCTGCTACTTCTTAAACTATTGACGGCCCTGGGATCGATACCAAACCAACTGTGCATCAGGTGAGTGCTTTACCACTGGGCTGCATCCCTCCCCCAAAGTCACAAAGACAAGATATAGAACCTGGTATTATTCACTCTAAAGTCTATAGGGGCAGAGTTTAGTTCGGTTGAGTTCACACTTGAGGTGCTGGTGTCTGAAGCTCACACCTCGGTGTAGCGGGCAGCATAGCCCAGTGGTACAGTGCCTGCCTGATGCGCGGTCGTTCTAGGATCGATCCCCGTCAGCTAACCACTGGTTTTTTCTCTCGCCATAACCATATGTCCGATATAACCGTGTTGAGTGCGTCGTTAAACATAACAAAAAACGCGCACCTCGGTGAATCAGTTTAATTGATCGGGATTTTTCTCATTCCAACCAGTGCACTACATATTAAGGTGAAATTGTGTGTATAGCTATATCATTTACAACTACAGATCACATTTTGCTTTCATGGTGTTTAATACACTTTTGACAGTTATGGAGTACTACAACCTCTACCTCAAAGTATTAACTGAAGAAAATGGCACCTTTCTTGGCTCATTTTCGGTATAACCAGATCGCACAAAAAAATTAGTACTTTTTTCACAGGTACCCCATACATGTTCCAAGCACAAGGCTACTTGACACAGTGGTACTAGATGAAATAAAATTGCATACGTTTTGAGCCCAGATGAAACTAATGTTTTTTTACAACCAACACACTCACATTTATAACCAATCACAGGACTTGGTGCTAACTTCTGTATCAACAGTTCTGTGTACCTTGAACTTTGACCCGTCCGGAAATTATTTGGTATAGTGCTACCTTGTACTTACGACATGTATTGCTTTAGCAGTATTCTGAGACTGATTGTTTTAAATGTTTTATATAAAAAAAAAAAAATCTTTTTTTTCCAGATCTTTATTACTGCCAAGTGACTCCGTCAAAGATGTTTGATGTTCTTAAAGAAGATTTTGACTTTTTCTTCATTGGACTGGTGCTAGTACTGATGATCATAGTTTCGGTCGTCTCACAGAAATTTGCTGCCCGCAAGGCTTTAAATAGGGCATGGAAATAATAGGCGGTTTGAATTTTTAGGCAATCTTTTCAACTTGTTATTTATTCAGATAATGAATAGTGAAGTTTGTGTTTACCTGGGCATTCCTTCTGGATAAAAAAATATTGTGTATTTATGTATGTGTGTATGTATGTATGTGTGTAATAATAATGAGTATTTGCTGTTGGTGTGATATAAGAAGATTTCAGGCATTAAAACCGATAAAAACAACTTCTAATTCTACTACTAGGGACGAGACATAGCACAGTGGTAAAGCATTCACTTGATGCACAGTCATTCTAGGATCGATCCTTGTCAGTGGACCCATTGTGTTATTTCTCGTTAGCCAGTGTTCCACAACTGGTGTAACAAAGGCCATGGTATGTACTATCCTGTCTGTGGGATGGTGCATATAAAAGATCCTTTGCTGCTAATCGAAAAGAGTAGCCCATAAAGTGACGATGGGGTTTCCTCTCTCAATATCTGTGTGGTCCTTAACCATGTGTCAGACGCCATATAACCGTAAATAAAATGTGTTGAGGTGTTGAGTACGTCGTTAAATAAAACATTTCATTCCCTCCTAGTTCTACTACCCTTACTCAGATCAAGCGTTATGTTCCAATTTTTGTACTTTCCATCCCAGCGGGCAGCATACCCCAGTGGTACAGTGCCTGCCTGATGCACGGTTGGTCTAGGATCGATCCCCGTCAGCTAACCACTGGTTTTTTTCTTGACATAACCATATGTCCGACACCGATATAACCGTACTTATAATGAGTTGAGTGTGTCGTTAAACAAACAAAAAACAAAAAAACTTTCCATCCCTGAAATTCTGTCTCCTATATTCCTTACTTATTTCAACTTAAGATTGTCCCTTGTGGACTTGATATGTTTTACATAGAAGGTTTTACATAATAAAAAAAAACTTTCTATTGCAGAAAATTACTAAAATAGCTTTATCGGTTTTGGCACCTAAACTCTTCATGTGTTACTGTGAGAAGTGTGGATAATGGGATAATGTGCATTTTAAATGTATTTTAGACCTTGGAATAAGAGACAGTGGAACCACTTGATCACCTTCAGATCATCTGAATAAATGTCTGCGATTGAAGTAACAATGACACTTTGTCCCACGAAAGAAAGAAAGAAAGAAATGTTTTATTTAACGACACACTCAACACATTTTATTTACGGTTATATGGCATCAGACATATGGTTAAGGACCACACAGATACTGAGAGAGGAAACCCGCTGTCGCCACTTCATGGGCTACTCTTTCCGACTGGCAGCGCTTTCCACAGACAGGATAGTTCAAACCATGGCCTTTGTTGAACCAGTTATGGATCACTGGTCGGTGCAAGTGTTTTACACCTACACACTGAGCCAGGGTTTGGAGTCGGTACTCTTTCCGATTAGCAGCAAGGGATCTTTTATATGCACCATCCCACAGACAGGATAGCACATACCACGGCCTTTGATATACCAGTCATGGTGCACTGGCTGTGACGAGAAATAGCCCTTGTCCCACGAAGACAGTCTTATCAGTTCATCTGGAGTGATGCGTGCAGTATATATACAGAACTTCACATACGTTGTTGTCGCTTCCTATTTATTACACTCATTTATTTTGCACAAGAATATATACCATGAGACCATGTAGCAGTCGATCCATAACTGGTTCAACAAAGGCCATGGTTTGTGCTATCCTGCCTGTGGGAAGTGAAAATAAAAGATCCCTTGCTGCTAATCGGAAAGAGTAGCTCATGAAGTGGCGACAGCTGGTTTCCTCTCAAAATCTGTATGGTCCTTAACCATATGTCTGATGCCGTATAACCGTAAATAAAATGTGTTGAGTGTGTCGTTAAATAAAGCATTTCTTTCTTTCTTGTAGCAGTCGAGTGTTATGTTCTTTCACAAAATAAATGAGTGCAATAAACAGGAAGCAAAAATAAAGTATGTGAGGTTCTGTATTTATTACATACCTTCCTTTATGTTTTAGGAAAATGTTTTTTAATTTAACGTCATAACAATACTTTGTTAAATCTATGATCAAAACTCCTTTTATGGATTTAATTAATGTTAGGAATCATACTCTGCGGCAGCCTTGTGTAATGTTTCAAATACAATGCGACGTAATTAGTAAATCATATATGATGTCAGTAAATAAAAGGTGCTAACTGCAGTGAAAGGAAAAAGGGAATTCCACATTTAAAAGTTCTTGTCCATATTGCACATGTGTGTGATACAAAATACATTTATCACACGGTTTGAAAATGTCTATCACTATAGTAAGATTGAATAGGTATGTAATAAACTGGATGTTTTAGGGACTGTTACTTGGTGGTCTTTTGAATAATAAAAAATCAGTTACCTGGAGCCACAAATCGGGGGATCAATTTTTGGATCTCCTCAAACTGCCTTTTATGACAGGGCATGCATTTTATTACAGTTTACTGTTTCAAATATGTACATTATACACACAATTTACTGCCAACAGAATTTACATTAGTGGTTTTGTACCCAGGTAACAGATGGTTCATTCACATAAATTACATTTAAATCATTCCAATTGTTACCATAACATGAAACCAGAGAAGAACAAATCATTCATCACCATGTATCAGAATTTGTAACTAAGCATTCATGTTGCCATGTGATAAATGTGTAAAACATTTATTACTAGATTGGCCTCGGTGGTGTAGTGGTTAAGCCATTGGACTTGAGGCTGGTAAATACAGGGTTCGCAGCCCGGTACTGGCTCCACCCAGAGCGAGTTTTAATGACTCAGTGGGCAAGGTGTTATACCACTTCGCCCTCTTCTCTCTCACTAACCAACTAACAACTAACCCACAGCGTGCTTGAACCGTAATTGGATATAAGCACACAAATAAGTACAGTAAAACCTGTGTAACCTTATATTTCAGGGTCCAGTTTAGACAGGTTTCACTGTATATACCCCCAAACCCCCCAAAAACCCACCCCAAAACCAACCAAACATTGCACTGTTTTTAACCTGTTTTATGTCAAATTAAAAATTTATTTGTAGAAATTATCTTGAGCGGGCAGCATGGCCCAGTGGTATAGTGCCCGCCTGATGCGTGGTTGGTCTAGGATCGATCCCCGTCAGCTGACCACTGGGTTTTTTTCTGGACATAACCATATGTCTGACGCCGATATAACCGTAATTTAATGTGTTGAGTGCCTCGTTAAATAAACCAAAAAAATTAAATAATAAAAAATTATCTTGATAATTTGTTAAATGACTTCAGCGACTTTCACTTTAATGGGTGTACTGACCAACAACTTGCTGTAATTGATGATCATGATCATGTGATGTTGTGTGATCATAAATAAATACTTTAGTAGACCCTGAATATGGGGATTAGGGGCCTAATTCACTAAACTCTTGCAGCTTTGTGATCTCACAGTGCAATGCTAAAAGACTTGCAAAAAGGTTGCTTAAGAGACCTTTGTGAATTAGACCTCTGGTTATTTTAGGAGTCTGCCAAAATTGTAAATATAATGTGATGTAGATATTCCTGGATTCCAGCTCCTAATCTTGTATGTCTGGTCAAAAATCTGGGATTCTTGGAATCATGGATTCCTGTGTTGTGTTTATGTATATATTTACATGTATAATTGGTGTGTAATCGGTGATTTTCTATCAATCATGTTCATTACAAAATTAGTGTTGTTAAATATGTTTCAATTAGGGCTAGTCACAATTATGAGTATTTTCACAAGTATACAACATGCTTTGTGTGTTTGCATGTTTATGTATGTATGTGTGTGTCTGTTTATATGTGTGTGTGTACGTGTGTTAATGTCAGCACATTATTAAAACAAAAGAAAAACCTTGCTAAAAGCAACTCTTGTAAAAGAACCATCTTGGACCGAGTTTACAAAAGTCTGTTTGTCTTACAAGTACGTACATGTAACTACATACATTTACTATGCTTAAACACATACATTTAAGAACAACTTGCTTAGTAACTCTGGCCTGTGTGATATATACTTCATGGACGGTGAATGGTGTAGTAAAACATTATTTGTAGACTTGTGAAATGCTGATAATTGTGAATGCCCCTTTTTTTTGTTCTTCTTTCATCATTAGTTGTAAGTTAATACTGATCGCTTCACTGTATGCCTGTGTGTGTGTGTGTGTGTATGTGTATTTGGATGTGTGTGTGTGTGTGTGTGTGTGTTGTATATATATATAATGATCATAAGGCACGGAATTGAAAAGTCATTGCCAATGAAATGAGACTTCTATAGACTGCATGCGGTGGGTGTGTGCGTGCTGTCCAGCTAAAAATATTTAAATCCATTAGTTTCAACGAGAGCGTTTAGACAAGATGTGTGTGATGCATTTGTCTGCCAGCCGGATTGAATTACTCGTTTATGGTGGATATGCCTAAAACACAAGCCACAGACACCGCATTCGGAATGAATACATATGCCGCATTCATTATATAGGCAGCCACTTATTTTAAACAACTGTGAAATCTTTGTGAATACACTTCACTCAAATCCATGTTGCCATCAAAACATGGAGTTGGCACAACACGGAATGGAATGAATTTTGTTTACCGTGCTTGTAATTATGTTATTTGTATATTGTGAAGATGGTGCACAAATTTAATTTTACTCAGATTTTTGTATTGCGTTTTACCTCAGTTGTTAAATTGGTGTTTTTCAATCATATTTGTTTGATCGTGTACAGGTATATGTGCAGCCAATTACAAACAAATAGTACTTAAGAAATATCCAATTTCTAAGCACACTCATTGATGAATTTAAATCTGAACAGCATAATTAAGTGTGATGGCATTGTATAGCAACAGTATAGCATTGTAAAACTACTGTATAGATCATGTTGAAATACTTTTGATTTGTTTCTTGAACTTTATTAAATTGACTTTTTTTATGTGTGTGTGAAGGTGTTGTTTTTCTTACAAGTCACAGGAAACTGTAAAGATGGGTTTTTTATTAATTTTTTTTTATTATTATATCCTTTGAGATGAAATATACACAAAATGTAATTGATCTAGGACTTATAGTTTGTGAGAAATGTATAGTTATCGCTGTTGGGGATGGGGTGAGGGCGAGGGGTGAGTAATACCTGTATTTTGTTACAAAACATAAAAAAATAAACCATAATTGAAAAACTTGGTAACATCTAAAAACAATTCCAACCAAGAACATAAAATCTGTTTATTCATTTAATGTATAATTTGTAAAATAAAAAACAATATGAATATAAAAAAATTGAAGCATGATTTACAAATAGTATACAGCTAAACTCCTGAGCGGATTTTTACAACTAATTTGTTTTTTAAATGTTAGAAAAAGCATTAAATTTAAAACTGCTAATAACAACAAATGTATATGTAAAAAAAAAACCATCAGTTTAATTCCTCTAACAGCAACAACAAGTCTTTTTAAAAACCTCTTTAAATAGACATACCCTAGTTTTTAAGCACTAAATCAATTTTTTTAATTTTATTATTATAGTCATTTTTGATAACTGAAATCATACTTAGATTTTATGGTTTAGATTATCAATATAAGTACATTCGAACTATTTTGAGTCATCCTGGTTTTTTTAATATAACAAAATACATTTTTCATATTTTTAAAAATGCATGTGTGTTTGAGAAGTAAGAGTTATGGAGTCGAGTTTTAGTTTATTTTTAAAGGATATTTCATCATTTCAAAGTCACAGGACTCGTGTTTCACTCAATTGTAACTTTATCCAAATGTGTTTGTGTTAATTTTCACACATTGAAACTAGGGTCTGTCAATTTTAAGCTTATACAAGATTGTATTGTACAAGAAATATAAACCACTTTGAAAGACTAAATTAAAAATTATTATTTCTATAAAATGTAATAAATAAATAAATAAATTATATAGTGTTTTCCCTAAAAATTTGGCAACGCATGGTAGACAAAACACTTTGGGGAATTTTCACCATTTTCAGGCACTTTTTTTTTTTTTTGCATTAAAGACGAAAAATATGGAAATGAAATTAATGATTTTGCTTTAATAAATGAATGGCAAAATATATAACATTTTTTAAAATTAATAATATATTTATTTAGTGTTTCATCAAGGCAATTTTAGAAATAATTATTGAAAAAGGCCTTTTTAATCTCAGTGCAGCATCGCACAGGTGCTAGACTATTGAGGCATGGTGCTGCACCATGCTAAACTAAGCTAGGGAAAACACTAATATATATGTGTGTGCGCATGATGTGGTATATATAATGGTTACAGATGCAATCTTAAGTTATATTTTTAATAAAACAGTATGACTAATATATCGTGATATTTTTGTGCCCCCGTTATCCCCATGACTTTCTTATTATTCAAAAACTACACCTCATAAATTTGTATCATTTGAGTATTACTCCAACATAAATACACATGCATGTACAAGTATCAGTCCAAGAGGTTATAGACTTGTTATTGTTACTGAAGGAGGTTACAGACTTGCCAATGTCACTTTAGAAAGGTTACACACTTGCAAATTTCATTTTAGAAAAGGTTATATACTTGTTACTGTCACTTTAGACTTGTAAATATCACTTTAGATGAGGTTACAAACTTGTCATCATCAATTTATTGAGGAGGTAACAGACTTGCCAGTGTCATTTTAGAAGAGGTTACAGATTTGCAAATATCACTTTACAAAAGGTTACAAACTTGCCAATGTCACTTTATAAAATGTTATAGACTTGTCACAGTCATTTTATTGAGGAGGTTACAAACTTGCCAGTGTCACTTTAGAAGAGGTTACAGACTTGTAAATGTCACTCTATAAATTACAAGTATTTATCGGACTCCAGTGCGGGATTGAATACCCCGAACTTGTTGTTCATCTGGATGTGGTCGGGGTTAAGTGCGTAGCGGTCACCGCCATCTTGAGGTTGCCAGTGAGGAGTTGGAGTGGTGATTATCCGCAGACGCTGGAATAATGAAAACAGAACACATATCAGTTGTTATTAGTATCACTGGGCTTTTAGAATGTTTATAAAAATCCACTAGCCATGGAATCGGTGATTTAAAATAAATGTACTAAACATGATTAAAAATCCACTAGCCTGTACATTTAGTAAATACAATTTTACTATTAGGAATAATCGGCTGTGTAGCCTATAGATGGGATAAAGCCCTTAGATATTTTGGGGGTGGGACGGAGGAGGGGGCAGGATATTTATATTTACAAAATAGGCTTAAATGCAGCTTTTGACAATTTGTTGTTGTTTTTCAATAGCCATCAGGCATGGAGATGGTAGTTATTTATTAGCTCCATGTTGAATATCACTAGCCATGAAAGTGTGGCTACCATAAGAAAAATATACTGCCAAAAAAAAGAAAGAAAATATTTTTGAGTGTGTGTGTGTGCCTTTCGAGTGAGTAACTGCATTCCCCCCCATTCCACACTGTTCATTAGGTACAGCTGTTGGTAAATACTAAATATATATACCTGTCGAAAATCTCCCTTAGCCTTGCAAAACTGGTATATGATGTTAATTGGCAGCGGACTCAGAACTAAAACACAGAGAGCCCAGGCGATGATCTGAGCGTACACGGGGAAAGGATCTCCAGTGGGGTACAAAAGTGGCCTGTATTGCACCATTCTGTACACAAACATGAGCTGTAACAAACAAAAAAACCATATATGGCTTGTATTGCACCATTGTGTACACAAACATGAGCTGAAAACAAAAAAAACACACCATACGTGGCTTGTATTGCACCATTCTGTACACAAACATGAGCTGAAACAAAAAACACCATACGTGGCTTGTATTGCACTATTCTGTACACAAAAATGAGATGGAACAAAAAACACACTATACGTGGCTTGTATTGCACCATTCTGTACACAAACATGAGCTGAAACAAAAAAAACACACTATACATGGCTTGTATTGCACTATTCTGTACACAAACATGAGATGGAACAAAAAACACACTATACGTGGCTTGTATTGCACTATTCTGTACACAAACATGAGATGGAACAAAAAACACACTATACGTGGCTTGTATTGCACTATTCTGTACACAAACATGAGATGGAACGAAAAACACACTATACGTGGCTTGTAAGAGGGCTAGACGGGCATTTGGACAGTTATCAACACTCTCTGACCAGTCTGTATCAATACTGCACAAGCTCTGTCTGCCAATCTGTAGTCAATGATTCCCTCCTAATATGTTTAATGTTAACAGGGTCCGCACTTAACGGTCGCCCGATCGCCCCTGGCGACTAAAAACGATGAAGGGCGACTGAAAACCCACAGTAAGGTTGCCCGACTGGCGACCGATTTGTTTTTTTAATCAATAATTAATAAATAAATAAAAGTACAGCTATGTAGCCTACTTTGCACCATGAAAAAGTGTAGGTCTGCTTTTACATATAAGCATATGCCCAAATTATAAGAATAGTATAGGGGTACCGATTTTCCGCATTCACGGAATCGCGGACGGAATCGCCAAGCATAAACGAATTTGCATTTTCCCCTGAGTTGTCAAACATAAAACCAACTTTTGTATTCAAGTGTATAGGTTTATTAAATTTGTTTTAATATACATTCATTGGTTTCTGCTTAATTGATCGTTTGAATCATTACGGCATGACAAAAGAGTTAACGTACTGCATGACAAAATGTAAACACATGTCATGTTTTCATACATCGATGGCCGCCATTTTGTTTTCACTGTTCGGCTTGATTCGGCTCGGTTCGGTTTTATTCATTTGGTAAATTTCTAGCTGCGTTCGATTGAGAGCTCGCCAGAACATTTGTAAACACAGGCGCAAGAGTTCATGTGCGCACCCTTTTTAAATTATAACCAGTGATTATATGTTCTCATTGGTTATACTTAGATCTGTTCCCAGTGGTTACACATACAACTGTTCTCATTGGTTACACACATCTGTTCCCAGTGGTTACACATACAACTGTTCTCATTTGTTACACACATATCTATTCCCAGTGGTTACACATACAACTGTTCTCATTGGTTACACACATATCTGTTCCCAGTGGTTATACTTACAACTGTTTCCATGGGTTACACACAGATCTGTTCCCAGTGGTTAGACTTACAACTGTTCTTATTGGTTACACACATCTGTTCCCAGTGGTAACACCTACAACTGTTCTCATTGGTTACATTTAAATCTATTCCCAGTGGTTACACTTACCGTTATTCCTAGTGGTGAAATAACAGCCCAACAGAACACCCAGTATGGCCACACAGATGGTTTCTTCCCAAGCATGTACTCCACATCTTTGAGGAATTTGCGAACACCTAAAAATATTAATAATAAAGGTACTTTACCCTCTTATAACATCAAAATGTGACATGTCGGTCTAAAACTTTGTTTCTTGCCCGAAAGAGTAATCATGTGCAAATTCATATTTTCAAAGCATTTGTTAAAAACCCTATACTGTGCCAGTTAGAGAGAAACCATTTTTATGAACCCTGAAAATGTACTTAACCCTCTTATAACATCAAAATAAGACGTGTCTAAAAATTTGTTGAGAGAGAGAGAGAGAGAGAGAGAGAGAGAGAGAGAGAGAGAGAGAGGGGGAGAGAGAGAGAGAGAGCGGGAGGGTGGGAGAGAGGGAGACAGAGACAGTGAGAGAGACAGACAGACGGAGAGAAAAACATGGGAGGAAACGGAGGGAGAGAGAGATGGGGACGAGAAGATGCTAATTTCGAACACTGACTGTAAAAACTCACCATAAACCCACATGATGCCTACACACTCGCAGCTAGCCACGACTAAAACTGAAAAGTCAGCACCATAGTCTGCCATAATAGATACAACATAATCACCTCCCTGCAATAAGAGAAAGTATTTAAAAGGTCACAATTACAATTGATATTCATAAATTTAATATATCTCCACTCTGTACAACACATAGCTATGTCTTAAGTTATTAACATATGGGAGAGTGGATACCATAATCTCCCTAGCTAGGGTCCAATTCCCCAAAATACCAAAAGTAGATCTATGACTAATCCATAATAATTATTACTACAAAAAAAAAATATATATATAGTCTGAAGTACACATATTTAAGTTTGGTTTGATCTTAAAAGTCTCATCTATCGTAATGGTCTGCGTGAACGGGCAGCATAGCCCAGTGGTACAGTGCCCGCTTGATGCGCGGTTGGTCTAGGATCGATCCCCGTCAGCTAACCACTGTTTGTTTTCTCTCGACATAACCATATGTCCGACGCCGATATAACCGTAATTATAATGTGTTGAGTGCGTCGTTAAACAAACAAATTATTTTTTTTAAATTAAAAAAAAATTGGTCTGCGTGAAATAGATGCCAAACACGTACAAAGTATGATCTAGTTATTGAAACGATTTTAGCCCTAAGATCACTGTAACAGCACAGCTGACATATGCATATGAATAAAACAACTTGTGTCCCCAACACATACATGCCAGGAGGGGTCGAAATTAGATTGAACCAAACCCTACGAGACCAACTATGATCATTAGGAAGGATACGTTTTATTTAACAATGCAATCAACACATTTTATTTACGGTTATATGGCGTCGGACATATGGTTAGGGACCACAGAGATATTGAGGGAGGAAACCCGCTGTCGCAACTACATGGGCTACTCTTTTTCGATTAGCAGTAATGGTTATTTTATATTACCATCCCACAGACAGGGTAGTACATACCATGGCCTTTGATATACCAGTCGTGATACACTGACTGGAACGAGAAATAGCCCAATGGGCCCACTGATGGGGATCAATCTCAGACCGATCGCATGCTCTACCACGTGGCTACGTCTCACCCCAAGTAACAATAATGAAACATTAAAAAACACACACACCCTAAAAAAATAAAAAAAAACCCAGAAGAAAACTAGAATGAAAATAAAGAAGTAATAACGGTACCGGACATATACACGGCAAAGCCAACAAGAAACAAATGATGCCCAGTCCGATACACATGATACTTTTATACTTTCTCAATTTCGGGAACTCGTCTTGTATACAAGTTAGCACTGTCTCCATCAATCCAAACTAGCAAAGAGAAAATAATATATTATAATTATGAAGTAAATGGCAACTCCCAAAAAGATCCAGTTAAACAACACATTGCATTATATTAGTACCATAAAAACTATATAAAATGACATTTAGGGTTATTACATAAACTGTCTGTCTGTATTTACTTATGTATATATCTCTCTGTCATTATCTCTCTCTCTCTCTCTCTCTCTCTCTCTCTCTCTCTCTCTCTCTCTCTCTCTCTCTCTCTCTCTCTCTCTCTCTCTCTCTCTCTCTCTCTCTCTCTCTCTCTCTCTCTCTGTGCTCACATATGTTGTCATATACTTGTGTATATATACTATTAAAACATATGTGTAAATTAACGTGTATATCAGTGCATGCACGCTCGCATGTATGCATGTTTGAATGTATGTACGCTTTAATACATCCCAATCCTCATAGAAAGAATAATGAATCCGCCCCTGCACTAGTATAATGTTGTTATAAATTTACCTCGCTGTCGAGCCCGAGTGTGAAGAGCATGAAGAAGAAGATGACGGACCAGAGTTGGGGGATGGGGAAGTTGGACAACGCCTCTGGGTACGCCACGAACGCCAGCCCGTACCCTGAAATAAACACAAACCATGTGATGACACTTACATGTAGCTACGTCATTAGGTCAAAATGTCTTCTTTTTCTTTTCTTTTTTCTTATTCTCGTTCCAGCCAGTGCATCACGACTGTTATATCAAAGGCCATGGTATGTACTATCCTATCTGTGGGATAGTGCATGTAAAAGATCCCTTGCTACCAATGGGAAAAATGCAGTGTTGTTTTCTGTCTAAGACTACATGTAAAAATTACCAAATGTCTGACATCCAATAGCTGATGCCACCTCTCCCCCTTTCTCGTATGCTTATGAACAGTGTTGGTGTATGTTATGAAGGCTAGTATTTTATTCTTAAGGTCCTATATAATATCCTTTAAAAAACCCAGGTTTAATTAAATTTAAACATCTTTTCTAACTAAAACATAGTTACAGCGTTATCTTTTTCATTTAACTTATACGTCACAGAGCAATCAGTTTTGGTCGAGCATATTTTCATTTGACGCTATGACTGTGGCGATCGGGCCATCACCACAAAGCAAGCAATCGCAAATCTCAAATATGATCTCCAACATTAACTACCGATCCATCCCCCATCTCAACAAAATGTTTGGTCCTACATGTACCCATCTCAGCGAGTGTTACGTAATATTTGAATGACCTTTTTTTATTGCATTCAAGCAAGATATGTTACATAACTCTGGAGCTACAGGTAATGGGTGTTTAACCATTTCCCGCCTTGTCCATTTTCAACCCTCTCAGAAGAGCTCTAACCTGCTTTTGCAACCTCTGCGACTGTAGTTCCAGCTTTGTGTGCCATCCCGCCGAATGTTGTAAATATCACAAACCCGGCAATAATGCTCGTCACCAAATCCATTATGCTTATCAGTAACGCATCTCTGAAACGAAAACAAGGTGATTAATTATTTAAAGCAGAAGTCAAACACTGTTATATCCACCTCTGTTATCGCGAAATCTAAGGATATCTCGAAGTAAAAAAAGAGAGTATATATATATATATATATATATATTTATCATATAATGAGTAAGTCAATCAATGGAAACAAAGTGTCTGATATTTTTGGTATCACCATACTTTGAGAATCGGATAACTTTGCAAATTAGATGTAAATTAATCGAGGTTATGGCACTAGGTTTATTGATATTTAAGCAAACGTACTTTGGTGACACTCCATAATTGACATATGCATTCATATTCCTTAAATAAAAAACATTTCAATGGCAATATGACACTGAAAGCTGTCCAGCGTTCAGAAAACAAAAAACGTTAGGCCCTAATTTGTTTTGATGTAAGGACATCCAAAATGACGTCATTTCCATTCAAAAATACAACGCGCCACATATTCTTACGTCATTTGAATATCTAGT
>JAECMU010186132.1:2007-14106 GCA_016106625.1 Dracogyra subfuscus
AAGTAGGAATATATTTAATGATTGGATGTCGATATAGGGGCAATTATTATCTGATAAGAAATGCATTTCGCAGTCATTTACAAACATGGAAAATAATATCGGTGATAATACTTCACCTTGGAACAGGCCGTTTCTACAACTGAAAACGTTGGATATCATATTGTTATATTTGACGAGCATTTCACATTATCATACAGTGACCGGATAACATTAAAGGATTTGTGCACAACGCCTAAATATGGTAATTGTGGCAATATATGACCACAACTATCAATTAAAAAAATGTAAAAAATAAAAATAAAAAATATTATTTAACTATAAAAAAAAAATTGGCATCGGTAGAAATTATGCATATTTTATCGGCAAAGATCGGCAATTTCCGTCGTGACGTCAGAGTTGCCCTTCAACCGTGAACAGCCATTGTTTGCCATTACAAAAGCGTGCTTTCTGCGAACAACAAGTCTATAGAAATACTGAACTGTCTGTTTAAAAATGGTTTATTGTGTTGCCTGGGGATGTAAAAATCGGTCAACGAAGGGGTCAGGGATAAGTTTTTTCCGATTTCCGCCAGAAGGTGATTGTAGACGAACGATATGGATCCATAGATGCCAACGAGGTGAAAAGGGATGGACTCCGAAATCTGCGAGTAGATTGTGCTCCGAATATTTTGAAAAAGATGCTCTTGCCAGAGACCCAGTTCAAATGGCAGAGATGGGATATACTAATGCGAGAGTGTCCCTAAAATCTACTGCAGTCCCCACGATGTTTATCAACAAGGAATTTGTAGAAAATTGCGTTGATTCTACCATTCGTTGTCCACGATCGGCATATAAAAAAAGACGCAATGCAGAGGTAAGTCCATTGATTTTAATATATAAAATAATAATTTTACATGCCTAGATAACTGTTTTGTTTTTAATTTCATCCTAATTTGCAGATACACGTTTATTCTATAAGACGGCAGAGGGGGGAAGAAATACAGCTGGGTAAAAGTAGACCGATGCAATTTTTAAAATAAAATATTCATCATTAATTAATTAAATTATATTTTAAATTAAAAAGAAAATGAAATATAACATTATTACAAAATTATGTCACCTGTCCCCCCAACCCAGTCTAATTGGGACCGTCACCAATACATGGTATTATACTGATACAGTGATGGCAGGCCTTCCCCCAGGATTTTTTTAAGGCGCTTACATTTTTAGCATCGGTTTAACAAAGCAAACCAATATATTGTCCGAACCAAATTTCTAACATCTACGATAAATTCTCTCCTACCTTTAATTGTTGTTAGAGTTTGTCCAAGTTTTGTCCAGACACAAATCGTAAAAAAAACCCACTACAGTGACACAGATTCCACATACTATACTGCAATGATGTTCTCGATATCGACTTTTCTGAGACTGCACAGGGAAAAATGGGGTGCGGTGATTTCGTATGGAAACTTAACTCGTATGAACCGAAAACTCGTATGGAAAAAATAACGGTGAACTCGTGTGGGGTACTACAACTGTGTACTTTACAGTTGTTGATATTACAATATATAGATATAAATATTTAGTGCATTTAATTTTTATAAACGTAATTTCGTAACAAGACATGCATATATTCTGTTCATAACACAGTGGGCTGAGTGTCTTGTGATGCATAGTAACTGACAATAAATAATGTCATTTCACAATTAAACCCCCCAAAAAACATGAATAAGTGGAAGACTATGTGAAGACACCAAAAACCCCACAATTGTGTATAAACTTAAAGTTTAGAAGTGACACTGTAAAACAGACACCGTTATCAGCAGAAGATTAAAAAAATAAGTTCTAACACCATTGGACATATACAACAATGAACACAGGGTTTTATCACCTATGTTGCTAGACTCCGAATATCGGCACCATTCCCCAAGGCTATGTCGTTTTTTTTCCTCAGTTTGGAGTTTAGAAAAAAGCTCTTTTCTATTGCTTTTTATTAAATCATTGATCGCTTTCGATAACAATAAACAACAATCAATATTTTTGTGGCTTTTAACAAGATTTTGAAAGGGAACACAAAATTCCCAATTATTTGGTAAAACGACGCAAAAATTCCCAAGTTGAAAGCCATGGGAGTCAAGTCAAATTTCAGAAATAAAACCCTGGAACACAATATGGTATATGGAAATAGATTTATTAATCATTTATGATAAACCAAAATCAATAGCACACATTGAAGTAGAAAGACTATTTCAAACCACCTTCTGCGCATAACACAGACACTGATTATGCCAAAATACATCATAAAAAGACTGCAAATGATACAGATGACCCCATTTGACAGCATTACTTAATCATTCCTAGGATGTGATAGCTGGTCTTGAGTAATAATAATAAACTTCTAAACTGGTAAAATATGTTTTCAAAAACTTCAATCTTTGTAATATTTTGAGTTCACTATTATAAGTAGAAGCTCTGTAAATAAAATCAGCGGGATAATATTGCCTCTCAGAACTTTAGTGTTAAGTTACAACATCTAATTTTAATGGTTTGGAGGGGGGTGATTAAAAATATGAGAAAAAAATAGTTGGCAATCACTGGAATAAAACTTGTAATTTGATTTTTATTTAACTTCAATACAATGTTTTTTCAAACATCTAAATTTACTGTAAAGTAAATCGGCAAACAATAGACTAGTCACGTGGACATGCAAACAGTGCTTATTAACACTGTGAGGCGGATCAACTGAACAAAACTGGTTGAAATGTTTGCTTCTAAAACTCGAATTCAAAATGTTTGGTTCTAAAACTTGAGTGACAAACTTTTTTAATCTTTTGCAAATATCTTCACCAATTTTTTTCACAATATATATATTTTTTTTCGCATTATTAGTGAATATATATTAGTTACCATGTATTTGTTTTATATTTTATCATACATTTTAATAATAAAAAATTGTATTATTAAGTACTACATAAAACCATTTAAATATCAATGTTTTTGTGTTGTCAGTTGTTATACAGTTCACTTGATATTTTATTGGATGTATCAATTCATGGACTCTCCAATATTCCTAATGGACTCTCCAACATTCCTAATGGACTCTCCAACATTCCTAATGGACTTTCAAAATATAAGGTCATGAGTCCATGGACTCTCAATATTTTTGGATGAATGAGAACCCTGGTCTTTAAAAGAAATGGTGTCCTCGCCCATCAATCCTTGGAACATGCATAATGTCCAGGATCTTATTGAAAAAACAAACAATACATCAGACATGACATAGTGCTGCCCCATTTTTCTCTGTTACATCGTCATCAACAGCTTCAACCTGCAACATATGAAAATGTCACATTATATAACAAGCTTGTAGAATATACTGACAAAATGTAAGGGTCATGCTTTAATGTTGACTTTCAGTATATATTGTAAACATTTGTTTCATGTTTGTGCTGTTGCGTTTGTTGTCAACATCCAGATAAATTTTCATGAGATTTAAATAACTAAGTAATTTAATCCAAAACTTAAATCTGTTTTGTACATTTCATAAAGTTTTGTTTGGGCAAAAATGGCAAACGGGGTGAGGGGGATAGAATCGGTCAGGTAACTTTAGTCAGCACATATTATTTAATTTGGTCTAATTGTATTTTACTTCCAGGTTCCTTACAGTAGTAAAGTGTTACAAATGTAAAAACACAAACACTTTAAATGGTTAACATAAAATGAGACCTAAAAGTTATGTTTATAGATAAAACAACTATATATGTCAATATTTTTTGTAGCATTTTTAAAAAAAAGGTGTGTGGTTGCTTTCGTTATGAAAATGCCTACATAAATAGCCAATGAAGATATATTTTTATTATTATTTACAGGGTTTTTTCGGCAATCACTCGAAACTAAAATAATCCATAAGACTGTTCAGACGTCTGCTTAACACTTTTTTCAAAGATTTTGATTACCAAATAGAAGTACATCAATCACAAAATAAAAGAACTTTAACCCTTTTTTGTTTCACCATCAAAGACTACAAAGCACAAAGTGGCTAGTCTTGTTAACACACCTTTTAGAACAGGTGGCAGTTAGGGGCCATAAAAATTCTAAAGGTAGACACTGGTGGGCCACTCAGGTGGGAGGTGTTACTAGACAAGACATTCAACCTCACTTTGAATCTGTAGTATCAAAAGGATGTGGATTATCACACTGGTGATAATTAAAAGTTCAAAAGACAACATAAAAGGCTTTTTTCTAAGCTTTGTACTTTTGTACTTTTCAACAAATACAAATTTAAAAAAAATGGAGTCAAGTGTTATGAGCATTATTTCATTAATTTGCATCAAAATAAAGCTGGTTTAATTAATTAGGCACATTGATTTGCAAACAATCACTTCTCTTCATAACAAAGACTCCACAAATTAAAATAAAATGGGTCTCTGTGTTATGAGCAGAATACCATGAGTTAAAATTTGCTTATTTATAAAAAAATTTTAGACAGATATATTTCAAGCATTATTTCATTAATGTGCATCAACATAAAGCTGGTTTAATTAATTAGGCATGTTATATGCGAACTATTGTTTCTGCTTATATCGAAGACGGGGATTCTAGTGGTGAGAGAATGACCATAAAAAAATGCATTTATTATCATAAAATTTATCACATAGTGTTTCAAATAAGAAGAATAAACAATAACAAAAGAAATACTAACCTTCCATTCGTGTACTATGCTCGGTTATCAACCAAATTGAAGAAAAATGTCCCTGGTTCAAATTGTCTTCTGCTCAAAACATGTGTCAAAACTAACGAATGCAGATCAAGCTCTCTTTGTAAATCATAACGTGCTTGGCACAAACCAATGATGCGTTGCTTTTTTTTCGTTCCAACCAGTTCACTGCAACTGGACAAAGGTTGTGGTATGTGCTTTCCTGTCTGTATCAAAGATCCCTTGATGCATTAGAAAAAATGTAATCGAATGAATACGAATCAGAATTCCCAAATGTTTGACATCCAATAGCCCACGGTTAATTAATCAATGTGCTCCAGTGGTGTTGTTAAGCAAAACAAAATTCTCTGATTTAGGTTATCTGTTTTTAGCCCACATTCACATTTTACATCACAATGGGCACTGTTACTCTTTTAAGAATTATTGTTAGTTCCTTATATTGAGCTGGAATTTTTGTTAGAGTTTTTCATTTACAGATGATGTTTGACTTTGTTATATTTGTTTTGTCAAATTATACTTTTCTGTATTAAATATTATATATATATGTTTTGCAGGTACTGTCAGAAATACTTTCTGAAAACTGTTCTGTGGCTGTTGCAGAAGATGATTCAGTTGACTTCAACGAAGTAAATGAAGACCACTTTTCATTGTTACAGTCAACTAGCAGTAGTGTAGGAGCTACCAGTACAATGAAAAGTACCTCAACACAGGCAAACCTAAAACCTAAACAACGGACCCGTCGAATTCAAGTATGCCTGTCTAAGCCATCTACCAGTATTGGGATACAATGTGACCTGTTGGTGGCCACTCCAAATATTAAAAACTGTAACTGTCAATCAACACCACCAGACAGTATTCCAATACTGGAGGAAGTGCAGGATGACGAAGATGAAGAAAGCAACTGCGATGACCAAGATGATCCGGAGTATGAACCAAGTGACAGTTGTGATTCGGAAAGCTCAGACAGTGATGATGACTACGAAAAAAATGACAATGTGCGGGAACTCTGTCATGATGTCGATCCTGCCAATGAGAACAATTTACTTGTGTCCGAATCATGTCTGGCATCATTGTTCTTGAACTGTAGTCTTTGTCTGGCACCAGCAACAGCGAAAATTATATGTCAAAAAGGAATAATGCTGATTATACAGGTTTGCTGTACCGGAGGACATGACTATTTATGGCATAGCCAGCCCCAACATGGCACTATGCCATGGGGTCACCTGACTTGTGCTGGAGCAATTTTATTTAGTGGAAGCAGTGTCTCCAACATTTTAACTTTATTTCACCATATGAAAGTGCCAATGTTTTCCATAAGAACATATTTAAAACTGCAGATGTTTTATGTGATTCCCTCTGTAAGGCGTGTGTGGCTAGAGGAGCAAAGCCAGTTGTTGCAAGCTGTGCAGAATAGACCGCTGATTCTTGGTGGAGATGCTAGGTGTGATAGTCCTGGACACACCGCCAAATATGGCACCTACACCCTACTGGATCTTGAACTCCGAAAGATATTGGATATTCAGCTAGTACAGGTAAATGATTTAATATACACATTCACTGTCGGGTGAAATCTCTGAATTGTCATCAAAGATTGTTTTCTGTTTTGTACTATCCATAAAGTTTAAGAAACTTAAATGTTATGTAGATTGATGCAAGGGAAATGTTATTTTGACCTGTAGACAAATTGGTTCATTAAGAGCTGGTTACGGACACTACACATATTTTGTAGTGTCTGTAACCATTTTATTTGTTTAAGAGCTAAGCTTTATTAATTATTTTATGTTAAAAGTATTTTTTGTAATCTATTTACATCATGAATTAATAATAATATGATCAAAACTTTATAATGACATTTCTAGTTGCTAAATTTTACATGGTTACGGACTCTACATTTTCTGAGAAAAACATACTTTTTCCATTAAAAAAACACCTGAAATATAAAACAGGGTTTCTGCCAGAGGTTAAAACAGGTATGATGACATACCCAAATTGTTAGGCAGATTTGTTCAGTTTAACATGTTGACAAAATTAATTACTTTTTAGCATTACTGTATGATGTTCTTAACCAATTTTATGGCTCTCTGTTTTTGGTGTTAAATTTATAACGAAATATCATTTTAATGCAATTCCGTATAGATTTTGTAGCAGAATAGAGAATTTTTTTTTTGTGAAAATTATCTATGAATTATTTTTTCTGTACATGTTGGCCTTCGTGCATGTGCATGGAAAATAAAGGCTTTTAGAGAAAAAATAGCTAAGATAATAAATAGAATAACAAATTTGGTACCAGTTATTATTAAATTTATGTCTCTTGTGAAATAATTTTCATTTGTCACTCGCTCGTGATAACTGAAAATTATTTTACTCAGGACATAAATTTAATAATAACTAGCAACTGGTTTACTATCATATTTAACATATGATATTACAAATTAAAACTTGGTCTGTAAATTTATCTTGTATGCATTGTTAGTACAATATGAATTTTATGCTTTGAATATTACATATTCCAATTCGTTCCATTAATGTTAATGTTTGGCATCTTTTTCCCTTTGTAGATTACATTGATAGTCAATTCAGAGCAGTTTTTCAACGACGCATGAACCTCCCATCATATGCCCTGGCAAAACATGATGTCGAGAAATTACCAAGTGCTCCACAAACACTGACTGCATCATTCCCATCTGTAAATAAGATCGAATTGGTCCTAACCAGAAAGTCCAGATTTGTAGTGCGACCCACATGAGCATATTACAGCTGGGATATTGTATGGAGTTTTAGATAAATAGTGAAGACTGACTGTATGCCTTATGTTGAAAGTTTTGCATTTGTTACAAAAAGTGTTCCTTTTTTGTATGCTGGTCTTTGTGATTCACAGTAGAACAATTTGAATAGATTATATACAGTGAAGTATAAACTCACTGGTTATTATGTTTAAGGTGTTCTCAGAATTTGATACAGGGGACCTAAAATTACGTTATGAACCACTAAATTAATTGCAGGCCTTGACCTTAAGTTTTTCCAGTGGTAGCCCCACAATTTGAAAAAAGGAAAAAAAAACCCTCAAAGTTATATATTTGTTATTTAAACGTGTTGTTTTAGGGTGGTGGTTTTTAAAATTATGAGCAATATACTGGGAAATATATATATGTGTGTATATATATATATAATAATAATAATTAAACTACTGGTCGGAAACCACTACCACCCAAACCCCACTTTAAAATTAAAATAAAAAATGTATACCTAATCCCGTAATGAAGGCATACAGAATATTATTGAAACACTTCATACGCTTTTCACGTGCAGAACTTAGTCTGAACGGATGTAAAAAGAAAATGTGATTCTTAAGAAAAAGTGTTTTAATGTGCTAATCGTATGATCATGAAGTATTAAAATGGCTTTAACTATCTTTAATAGGTGTCATTTCGAAGAATCTTAAGAAAACTTGCCTTTATTCTAAAACAATAGCAGTTTTTATTGATGACAATAAACATGTAAATGCCGTGAGCCAGACAGGGGATCGCCATGTGTGTTTGTGTTATCACGTGACATGACCAGATGGCATTTTGAACGAGGATTAATAATTGTAACATTGAAAACATTTGTCAATTTATACAGATCTTTAACATAATAATAGATTTTAATTTTGTAAACAATAATCTGATAATCTGCATAGGTAGGCTGGAAGAAAATAAACAGCGATTGAGTTATGGTTTAGTTTAGACTTCACCTGGCGGCAAATAGTCTTGATAATATAAGGCATTAGTTATAAGTTTGGCATCAAAACAACGGGCTGTATTGTTGATTGTCAAAATTACCGCCAACTGTTGGTCAGACTAGGGGAGCAATTAACAGTTCCAGCAGCTCGTGGCAGTAGAGTGCACGCACATGAAAGGGTGGAATTTCAGACTTGCAGTTGTCAAAAAGAAGAGTAATAACTTCAAACTTTACTTGTGGCTTAAACCGTGTTAACAAATGATCAAAACTATTCTGTGTCAGAACACTTATACCTAGGTAAAAACTTACTCATGTGATGGCTGATTATCATCTAGTGGACCATCGATGTATTTATATTCAATGACCGACACCTCCAACACATCTCTGTTCAAACAATTTACAATGAAACATTGATGTTGACAAATGCACGTAATGTCTGCCTCAGCTTCATCGACTTTGTTTTCTGTCCGGTTCAACTCTAAACAACATATGCTTTCTTGTCCGGTTTTCATGGGTTGACAGTGGCCACAGTCACACCTACCAAAAGAATAAAATTTGAGATAAAACATCCAACTGTGTTTTATTTTTAATGTTTAAATCGAGTGTGTATTTTGGTTTCTTTGTTCATTATAACCTGATGTAAAAAAAAATGGCTATCACTGGTTCACATTTTAAATTATTACTCTGTTGACAAGCTGAATATTCAGACTTGCAAATAAATGTCTAAAACAGTCTCTGTGTCTTGTTTATTTTTGTTTACATCTATAAAGGCATAAATATTCAAAATCGAATAAAACCTAAAAGTTTTATTTATATGCGAACTAAAGTATGTATGATAGGAGTAACAATTGTGACACTGATACCGTATTGCAATACATAGCCTAGGTATATAGCTTTACCAAAAAAAGAGAAGAATATTTAGCTACTACAAGCATGAAGATTTGACACATGAAATTTGATAATATGGTAATTTGAAGCCTAAAACCAAATATAGCTTTCCAGGTGCATGCTAAGAATTGATAAGCTTTTTTTTTAATCTTCACTGAAAACTTGGTATGTTGGATATTATGGGCAACTTTTTTTCTAGGTAGGCTGCCTAATAACTAGGGTCAGTGTCACAAGTATTGTGATATGCATGTCACCTATATTCTTACACTTGTGTAACCACTAGCAAACAAATGCTATATCAAAAGACGTTGTATGTGCTATTCTGCCAGGTAAAGATAATGGCAAAATATAGATGGTCTATTTCTCTCTAAAAACGACAAAAAGGTTTGTTATTAAGTTTAATATTAAAAATAAATATGAATCCATAGGTTGAAACTTCTATACACCGTCAAATGATATTAACATTCATTATCATGCAAGAATGCATCGCGTGTACATAGTAAAATGCTTTTATGCATACAACTGCATCATAAGAGTATCGTGGTATTTTCGCGATATACCTTTTTGCCAAATTTTGGGATCATTTTAACAGATTGGAATACAGTACAAATAGACCAGATAAATAAATAATTCTTCTAAAATTCCTATTCTTTGCTTAATCTAATATACAGTTCATTATAAAACTAATTAAATTAAAACGCCGTTGAATTGATCGATGATTGTAATAACTCTTACCAGTCCGTGTTTCCAATACGGGTATTCCTAGTATCGTTGGTATCGGTTGATTCACCGTCGCTTTCACTATCTTCTTCGCGTTCTGCGACCCGTTCACGGGCTAACGGTTCGAACTGATATGGCTGTATATCTAGATGAAAGTCCTCTTCCCGTCGTCTTGCCATTTCAGTATAAAATGTATAATGAAAATCGACTGTAAACAAACGCATGCTCGTACTGGCTTCCTCTGGCTATCTTGGGGAGCTCTGACGTCAGCAGACCACGTGACCGACGAACTCATTAAAAGTCGAAAGGACTCGGTACTTCCAAATAATTTTATTGTTTTTAGCTAGTTACATCAATTTAAGCGTTAATTATTTTTTCAAACACATTTTAGATATATTATATGGTAATGCAGATCAAAATAACAACATTTTGCCGTCCCAGTGCATAAATCCTTTAAGCATTTTATCATCAATACCAAGTTGAATCATTTTGTACCATAATTTTTGTCCAGAGTTAAAGAAATTCCTTGAATTAAATAAAGATATAGATATTATTGCCATTCAGGAGTCCTGTATTAAAACAGTTAATAATACAGTTAAACCTACTAAATTATTTACAGAATTTAAAATTGCTGGTTACACTGGACTCTTTTTTATGAATGACAATATTTCAAATGTTACCAGTCCTCAAGGCCGTGTCGTTGATGCTTTCATTGATAAACTACATCTGGCTTGTTTGAATGACGGCAGCAGCACTTTTCTCTCCGATTCTAGCCACACCTGGTCTTGTCTGGACATCACTTTAGTTTCTACTAATTTAGCCGCAAATTGTGACTGGGAGGTACTTAATGACTTGGATAGTGACCACCTCCCTATTAAAACTTCTTATAACATAGCTGAACTTTGGGTTAATAAAACTAAATATAAGAATAAATGGAATTTCGATAAGGCTAATTGGTTACAGTTTGGGCACGTGTGTGGTAGCTTAGACCATGGGCGTATTGGAGACTGCAATGTTGATAAATTTAATAAAAACTTAACTACGGCTATTATCGACACTGCAGATAAAACTGTTCCAGTTCTGTCTAATAATAAACAATATAATTCTGTCCCCTGGTGGACAGATGAATTAAGTAAATTAAAAAAAATTGAGAAATAAAAGTAGAAATTTTTTTGAAAAAAATAATTCTGATGTCAATTGGGAAAATATTAAACATAATAAATATAAATTTAAACTTAGTATTAACAAAGCTAAACTGACCTCATGGACTCAGTTCTGTGGCTCACTTAACAAAAACTCTAAGGTAAGTGAGGTCTGGACCAGGATTAAAAGGGTAAAAGACAAGAACCCTAATATTAAAGTTATTTTAAAGAATAATAAGGCTGTAGAACTAATCAAGATAAAGCTAATTTATTAGGAGCTACTTTTAGGAAAAATGCTGCTACTAGTAACTACAGCCGTGACTTTCAACATAGTAAAATTTTTTAAACATATGCCCACCAGGACACTTGAACTCTTTTTGGAGTTATTTAATTTAATTTGGAGCGAGGGGTGCCTTCCAACTGTGTGGAAGCATGCTGAGGTGTTTCCTCTACCCAAGGTTGGTAAGGAGTTTTTGCAAGATCATGGAAACTATAGTTAACACGCGCCTTATCCACTTTCTGGAGGTAAACAGTTTGTTGTCTACCTTCCAGAGTGCTTTTAGAAAACATCACTCCACAACCGATCATTTAATACGTCTTCAAATCGAGGTTAAAGATGCAATGCGGAAGGGACGTAAAGTCGGAGGAGTGTTTGTGGATATACAAAAGGCATATGACATGGTCTGGCGACGCGGACTCTTGATGAAAGCTTACAAAATGGGTATTAAAGGAGCAATGTTCGCTTTTATTTCAAACTTTTTGGAAGGGCGAACATTTGCTGTAACTGTTTCTGGAATTTTTTCACCCATTTTGGACCTTGAGAATGGTATCCCACAGGGCTCGGTGATAGCGCCTACACTTTTTGCCATTTTTATTAATGATTTAGCCGAGGCGCTTGTCACTTCTAATACAAATAATAAATCTGTTTTAAGTA
>JAECMU010186152.1:0-12869 GCA_016106625.1 Dracogyra subfuscus
TTTTATTTTTTTTTAATTATTATTATTTTATTTTTTTGTAAAATCATCATTATGCTAAAATATACATTTTCATCCAATAATTGAATTTCTTCATTAACAATAAAGCTGAATTAGGGGGACGGGACGGTTTCTGTTTGATTTATTGATGTACTTAGTAATATCTAGTCAAACAGTTTGCGCAATTTAAATCTGTCTATAAGCCTGTAAATCCGAAAGAACTAACGTAGTAATATAATAGGGAAGTTAGTTAATTAATTTCCTATCATTTTAATTTCATGTCTATATCCAAGCACGTTGTTCTTGGGACAAAATAACTATTTGGGTTGTCTGTCCAGGTTAGGGGTTAATCGTTGTTAGTGATAGTGAAGTTGGATGCAGTGGTCTTACGCTTCGTCCGTAAGCTGTTAAAACGTAGCTCTCGGTAGGAGTCGGTACTAGGATCCGAACCAAACACCTGCCAGTCTTAAAGTCGCAGACACTAGTTTGAACGCGTTAAAATTGATACTAAATCTACAATCCTGCAAAACATTTGGATAAAGTTTCAATAGAGTGAAACAAGAGTCTGTGACGTTGCAATGTGGAAATTCCCTTCTAAAAATAGACTAGGCCTAGTCTCCATAACCGTTGCTTCTCAAATGTACATGGGTTTTTTAGAATGATGAAGAATGCATTTTGTGGGATTATAAACACCAGGATGCTGTACGGAAACGGATAGCCTAAATAATAAAATATAAGTCATGTCTTATTGCAATGACGCACTCAACACATTTTATTTTCGGTTATATGGCATCAGACATATGGTTAACGACCACACAGATTTTGAGAGGAAACCCGCTGTCGATACTTCATGGGCTACTCTTTCCGATTAGGGATCTTTTATTTGCACTTCTACGCACCATCCCACAGACAGGATATCACAAACCATGGCTTTGTTGAACCAGTTATGGATCACTGGTCAGTTTCAAGTGGTTTACACCTACCCATTGAGCCTTGCGGAGCACTCACTCAGGGTTTGAAGTCGGTATTTGGATTAAAAATCATATGACTCGACTGAGATCCGAACCCAGTACCTACCAGCCTGTAGACCGATGGCCTAACTACAACGCTACCAAGGCCGGTTAACAGTGAAAAATGCGCCGTAGTGTTTAAAAACTTGGTTCCGTCACTTTAAAACTGATGGTTCAACCATTTCGACACCGAGTCTGTTGATGGTTAACTGATCAATTTGCCGAGGTCTCTTAACCTAATTTCAACTCATCTTATAATATTATCCAGTATTATGGATATATATCCTTGTGGCTCTTTTAACAGAAAGGTTCCCCAGAAAATGATGATACTTCTCGGAAAGGTAAGGATCAGGAAGCCTATGCAAGCCAAAATCCACCGATAAAGCTAAATGATTTCGAAAAGCGCTATAGAAAGGACGCGAAGAAAAAGACAATTCGCGACATTGGAAGAGCCTGGGTGAAAGACAACTGTTCCAAACAGTGCCTGAAGACAACTCTGTTTAAAACCTTCCCATTCCTGACGATCATGCGAGGATACTCGCTGTTACGAGATCTACCCAATGACGTCATCGCTGGTGTTACAGTCGGAATCATGCAAATACCGCAAGGTTAGTCTGGTTACGTTGTTGCTTGGATTATATGAGAAGAAAAGAAAAGAAGCCAGTTTTAATTCAGTATTCTGCTTTCAGTTATCACAGAAGCTACATTTAGCAGAAGCTACACCGACATCTAAAAATACTGACGTTTAGACGATTTTAAGACTCTTTTTTTCAAATTACATTTTGGTTATATATTAATAAAAATGAAAGATAATAATATTCGTTTGATTAACGTCCAATGTTTGCATAGTTCTTAAAACATTGCACTGACAATACAGGCCAAGCGCCACCATTAAAGGTAGATACGCCATTATGTATTGAATTTCATATATTATGTAACAAAGTGTACAAAATGAGGGAAAAGTGAATGAACAAATATATTTCTTCAGTATAAAATATGAATGTCAATTAATATTTGTGTTAATTACAGGGATGGCGTACGCAAATCTGGCGACTCTTCCTCCGATCTGCGCCCTATACACGAGTTTCTTTGCTCCCCTGATTTATTTCTTCCTGGGATCATCAAAACACGCGTCAATGGGTGCGTACAATTATAGTTCTTAACAGAACGACGCTTAAGGAACATTTGTGTCATTTTATGTCGTAAAACTGTAAAATTGTAATTTAGACAATAACTTCTGTTTGGAATTTATTAGTTCCAAACGTCTAAAACAATGATGTAATTTTTGTTTCGGTCAATTTAAATATATGGCGCTTATTCTAATAAAATAGCTATTAAAAATTAAGAATTGAGATTATTTATTTTAAAAGTTATCTTAGAGCTTTAAGCCAAAACGAATGTCATTGAAAGTAAAATGTTGACTATTTTCTAACTAAACCAAACTGGATATATAAAACCAGCATTATAATTATACACTTGTTCTCGTCTTCATTGAAATGCACCCAATAGTTGATGTATTTTTCGTGCTGGGGTGTCGTTAAACATTCATACATTCATTCATTGAAATGTTCCAAATTTATTAATAAACCAAAACGTTCACTACAGCTCATATATAAAAAACCGTATGAATGATATATTCACCCAAATATAAATTAATCAATAATACTTTATCTTATTTTGTCGATAATGAAGATCCTGGAATACATACTACCATTGCTGTATATCTTACTTGTTTTAAAACTAATTTTCTACAGGTACTACAGCGGTTGTGAGTCTCATGCTTGGATCTCTTCTGGATTCTGCGTTTCCGGCTGATGGTCTCGGGGGTACACTAGATGATACAGTCAGTTCCACCCAGTCTGCCTTTTCAGAGTTGGACGTGCGGAAAATAGAACTTGTGACGGCACTCACTCTAGTGTCAGGGCTGATCATGGTAAATCTATTATATGTTCCAATAAAATATTTCCCAATAATCGTGGTTTATAAGAAGTAAACTTCATAACTGTATGTATGCCTGTCAGAATTTCTCTCTGCCTACCTATATGCCTTCAACTATGTGAATCGCACTGTCTGTATATTTATGAATGAATGGATGTTTAACAACACCTCAGCACAACAATCGGTCATTGAGGTACATCAATAACCATCTTCCTCTGCACCTACATGGACTGTTTCAGTACTTCATTTAAAGCAATGTACCATGTTAATGCGACTTTTAGCCTGTTATATCAACGAATGTGATATGAAATACAAGCGAAACCGATTTGAACATGTTTTTAAGCAACGAGTTGTAAGGTAAATGGTATCTAACGGACACGAAGGTAGTATTATATTTCTTACATATCTTCAGAAAAGTTTCAAAAAACATTTAATCGCCTTTTCCAAATAAAATCTATGTACAGTCCTAGCGCTTATAGTTAACTTGTGCGACACAGACAAGTCAATTACAGGTCACAAAGTGATCGATTCGACCGTGCTTTTTTACTATTGGATGGTATGGTATTGCTGATCTGGCCATAACCTAGAAGCAGCCAGACGTATGTCTTTAAAATGTTATCGCACGTAAATGTGTTAAAATAACGAATAATGTTCTCATTAAAGGGTGTGTAAGAAGTGTATATATGGAATGGTGATTATAACAAGAACCTTCGCGAGCATTCTCTGAAATTACCTTTGTCAGCATAATTTTCATCATCAGTATTATAATTATCGCATCATCACCATCAACAACATCATCACAATCGTCGTCATCATCATCCCTATCACTACAACCACTATCACCATCTCCATGTCATTGTGAAGAACCTTGAATAACATTCGGCATATAATGTTTATATGTTTATGTATGTATTGTATTGTGTATTCAATGTCAGATTGTTCTTGGGAAGGTAGAGAAGGTGATGGGAAATTGCATGTAGCATCAAGTATATATAGTTTACTACTAACCTCTTTCTGTCAGATTGTTCTAGGGAAGCTGGGGTTGGGGGTGGTGACGACGTACATGTCGGAGCACCTCATCAGCGGCTTCACGACGGCGGTCGGTATCCACGTCATCACCAGTCAAGCAAGCATCCTACTCGGGCTGAGGATTGCCAGGTTTAACGGGATATTCAAGGCCATTAGGGTTCGTGGTATTATAATAATGCGTGTATACAGTCTTAGAATGAAAATAGACGGATGGTTGGCTGTATAAATGAATTCAGGGATATTTTTGTAACGACACCATTAGAGCACATTAATTAATTAATCGTCGGCTATTAGAAAGAAAGAAGAAAGAAATGTTTCATTTAACCACGCACTCAACACATTTTATTTACGGTTATATGGCGTCAGACATATGGTTAAGGACCACACAGATATTGAGAGAGGAAACCCGCTGTCGCTACTTCATGGGCTACTCTTTCCGATTAGCAGCAAGGGATCTTTTATATCCACCATCCCACATACAGGATAGCACATACCATGGCCTTTGATATACCAGTCGTGGTGCACTGACTGTGACAAGAAATAGTCCAATGGGCCCACCGACGGGGATGGATCCCAGACCAACCACGCATCGAGCGAGCGCTGTACCACTGAGCTACATCACGCCCCTCATCGGCTATTAGATGTCAAACTTGTTGCAATTATGACTCGCCGTCAACAGAGAAACCCGCTACAGTTTTCCTAATGCAGCAAGGAATCTTTTATATGCACTTTCTCACAGACAGGAAAGCACATACCACGGCCTTTGTCCAGTTGTGGTGCATTGATTGAAACGAGAGAAAAATAAACCCAATCAGTTGAATGATCCACCTAGGTGTTTCGATCCTGTGACGCAAGCACCTCAAGTGAGCACTCAACCGACTGAGCTAAACCCCACCCCGAATTCATTGATGAATTCACGGATTAATGAATGAGTGGATGAATTAATTAATTACTATTTAATCAGTGAATAGAGCTGATAACAATATTTTAAACTTTTTACATTATTCATCAGTTATATCGAAGCTAATTGTCAAACTAGTTTTTAAATAAATTCAGTTATAAAAGTTTCTTTAAAGTTCAGTGATGTCGAAATTAACGACCGCAATAGAGAAGTAAACAAAACGATTACTATGCGTATTTTATGGTCACACAATGCAGCTAATTGGGAATGTTAAGACAAAGACTGGGATGGTAAATACAATTTGAAACGCAGTTGCCAGTAAGTGTAATCGGTGGGATGTCGAATGGAGTGATAGAAAGCTGTGTAGAATCAAACCAACTGGTATTCTGCACTTTCATGTGATGTAAACATTTTGGTATTTTTGTTGTTTTCATGCAGACTTGGATTGAAGTTTTTAGATACATCCATCTAACCAACTGGCTTCCTGTGGTTATATCTCTGATCAGCATGGTGGTTATTTACCTCGTTAAAGTCTGCGTCAACCTGCGATTCCAATCAAGGCTGCGGATACCAATCCCCATTGAACTCATGGTGGTATGATTTTTTTTCTTTTAATTCTGTTGCCATGAAAAATGTATAATGCACTTGTGTATCAATGTATCCACATTAATTAATTTCGCAACACACACATACACCATATACTAATTCTGGAAAAAATGTATACATATTAAAAGTTTATACTGTAATGCGTTATTTTGTCAACTTTGTTCTCGTTTTGTTTTGCAGGTCATGCTATCAACTGTTGTGTCATACTTTGCCCAGTTTGGAGACAACTTCAACTTGAGAATTTTGGGCGAAATTCCGGCAGGGTTAGCATTAGGTTTATGCAGTGACAGTGTGTCAGTATCTGTGTACAAATGTGTGTAATGTTGATAAGATGGAGTATCTAAATATGAACAACACTAAGAAACAAAGTAGTGATTGATATGCGCAAGTCAGGACACGATATGCTACGACATGAATGTTGGCATCTGCTTTCTCTGTGGTTTCCTTGAGGTTAAACAGAAGTTTGTTTTGTTTAACGATACCACTAGAGCGCATTTGTTAATTAATTTTTGGCTAATGGATGCTAAACATTTGGTAATTCTGACTCGTAGTCAACAGAGGAAACCCACTATATTTTCCTAATGCAGCCAGGGATCTCCTATATGCATTTTCCCACAGACAGGAAGGAACATACCATGGCCTTTGACCAGTTGTGGTGCACTGGTTGGAACAAGATTCACTAAGGTGGCTCGATCCTGCGATGCAAGCGCTTCAGACGAGTGGTCAACCGACTGAGCTAAATCCTGCCCCCGCAGTTAAACAATGTCTTGACACTGGCGTGTTCTATCTGTTTGGAAACAACCCTTTGATGCAAATCGAAACGGGTAGCATGACAGCAAGTTTCTCTTTTTTAACGTAATAGACCACATCTCATTGTCACCGTGTGGTGGATCTAACAAGGACTGGGTGGTGGGGTTAGGTGAAAAAAATTTAAAGAAATATTTACGAGTATGGCAAAGTGATGGTTAAATAAAAGGCATGCAGGCTAGGTTAGTCGTCACAAAGAAATGTCATCAAATACAATACAGCGAAATTCTACAAAACAGAAGCAGCCTTCAAGAGACAATTTTGCGTAGAAAAAATATGCTCATGTATTCGTTTGAAACGGTGATTATTTTATCGTTTTAGTAGTGAATCAGTACTTTCAAGGGTGGCAAAAGATAAAATTATGTGTTTTAGGATTCCCAACCCAACAATTCCGGATGTATCGTTGGTGAGGTCATTCATTGGTGACGCCTTCATCATCGGGGTCATTGCGTTTGCGCAGTCCGTGTCCATGGCGAAGACGCTGGCACTGAAGAATCACTACACGGTTGATGCCAATCAGGCGAGTACACGGACCCTGACGCTGTGTTCAACTGACAGACTATTTAAAACACCATTTAACTGGCTGACATCAAGATCCATGACACTTAAGGCGACGCCATACGATACGAATTCCTCGTATGATAACAACCACGAGATTTGCTAATTGACTAGACACCTGATTACGATTTCATTGGTTGCTATCCAATATATTATTCTCGTGGCTATTCTCGTACGATGCACTCGTATCGTGTGGAATTCCCTTTACTGTATATTAAAATGACGCAACAATGAAGATTTGTACATACAATAATGTATTGGTTACAAAATCGAAGCACACGTTGTACTTCTTCTAATGAGCTTTGTCCGATGTTTGTTTTGATTTAGTAGACTAGTGTGAGAGTGGCAGTCTCCTATGTGACGGTGCAAGAGGTGTTTTGATTTGCAAAACTAGTCTGCGAGTGGCCGCCCTGTTTATGACGGTGCAAAAGGGATTACATTTCGTGGCTTCAGAATTACAAGGTCCTATCTGCAAATTTTCAAACATGAGCTATCCATCCTATTTGATAGAAAATACAATTATCTACATAGTAAACAGTCCTAGAATATGGTATGGTAAGACACAGTTGTTATATTAATACTATTAAAAATACCTCTCTATGAATCCGATATGGGAGCTCCAAACTTCAAATGACGTTTTGTGCATATAGAACCTCCACCCACGATTTTCAGTAAAGGATCTCCTCATGAGTGGCTATCCTCCTATAAACACGTCACTATATATAGATTCATGGAATCGGCCACGATTTCGTCAAACGCCCATTCGACTCAGTATTGTTTAGAGATACGGGCACTGGTCATATATTACGGTTTTTTTGGTATTCAAATTTATTTGTAAATTAAACGGTATAATTACATGTAGTCCATTTCTATGTAGTTTCCTGTAATATCGTCGACTGCAGTGATTTACATTTAATCATACTATCGATTTACTTTGTTCATTATATAAAGAGTACCTGTTAAACTGCAAGTGTTTCTTATTACAGGAGATGTTCGCCTACGGCGTTGGTAGTGTACTGTCTTCCTTTTTCTCCGGCTACATCACTGCAGCATCAGTAGCAAGAAGCGCCCTGCAAGAGGGGGCTGGAGGCAAGACACAGGTCTGTAGATATGTCTTACACGAATATAACGAAGGTTCACAGAGACTTTCTACAAATTCTAAATGTTTCTTAAATGTTTCTGAAACTTTTTCGAGAAAGAAAGAAATGTTTTATTTAACGACACTCAGTATATTTTATTTACGGTTATATAGCGTCAGACATATGGCTAAGATGTTGAGAGAGGTAATCCGCTGTCGCCACTTTACGGGCTACTCTTTTCGATTAGCAGTAAGGGATATTTTCTATGCACCAACTAACAGACAGGGTAGTACATACCATGGCCTTTGATATACAAGTCGTGGTGCACTCGTTGGAAAGAGAAATAGCCCAATGGGCCCACCGACGGGGATCGATCTCACAAAGACCGCGCACCGAGAATGTCTTTTCAACTGAGATTTCGACGGTTTTCAACATATTGAACTTGTACCATGGTGCACCATTGATAGGTCGTATAACATTCAGTTCTTCTTGTCACTTTGGTGCATTCACTAACTGACCTATCAAAGTAATTTTACAGTGTTGGTAAAACAGAGTGTGTAACGTGCACATTCAGAGCAAGCTATTCTAGCGCACGCCTGTCCTGGTCTCGCCGGCTCCTCCGTCCAGGACATGACATAGGTGGGGTGGAGGGGGAACCGCCTGCACTGGCAGGTGCAATGGAGCACCAGCAGTCCAAGTCCGTACGCAGGATGTTTAATGGGTGGGTGCGAATTGCTGATGGGTGAGAATTCAAAATGATAAAAATAACCCTTTAAAACAACAACGATTACGTAACGCAGAAAAATGGACCGCAGCCGGTAACAGGCGGAGGGTGGTATAGTGTTATGGAATTTGGAATTTCCCGTAGGATTAGGCCAAACAGAATGAGTGCGCATATTTTTTATGAAGTAAGTTAGTTTTGAACGGTCAGCCAAAAGGTAAAGATAGGGATGTATATAGTTTTAGACATTACTAAGCCGAGAGTAGCTCTTTTGTCCTAGTTAGACAATGGCTATTTGTTCTTTATACGTGTACCTTGCACCATGGTGGTAATGATTTATTTTAACTAAATTGTTCTGTGGAATCCTATTTGTGGTATCATGTTTTATATTAGTATACAAGTTAACATCCTAGGTGCAGTCGTGAATTATTGATATCCTAATGATTTATTAAATAATATTATCAATCAAGTATAAATAATGCAATGCAGTAGAACAATATTATGATGTTGGCTTATAGTGCAAAATTGTAAAATAACAAGGTATATCCGACGTTTTGTAACAGATAGAAATAAGTTTTGTATTGTTAAGAAATAGGGCCAAATTTACGAAGCTTAAATGCAGATGTTTAAGCATTGTTTGTAGTGAAAGCCCTCTAAACCGGACACCCTGGGGACCAGGTAAACGTCCATTTTAAGAGGTATCCAGTTTAGAGAGGTTCTCTTCTGCACAGATATTTAAAAGGTGACCATGAAAAGTTCCGGTTTCACTGTAGTTACAAGCGTGTAAGACATAAACAGGCTATGTACATTCGGCCCATAAACATGAAGAGAAATATAAAGTATAATCAAATCTGTTCCTGTCAGAGCTAGTTGTGGTCGAATGTAAACATGTTTTGTAATTAGTTTATTATTGTACATTCTATTAAACACGGGAGTTAGTTTTAAAATCACCGTCCCCACACATTAAATGTATCTATTGTGTAAACTCTGTTACCAAAAAGACTACGGTATTGTGGGTTCTTTTTCAAAAACCAAAACGACGTTTTATGGTTTGGTTGTGATTTTTGGATATAGGAGAACATAGTAAAAGTACACTGTTAATATACTATGACCAAATAAACTTTCTAGCAGTTTGGTAAATGTGTTTAAATAACAGAAAACATTTGATTTTCGAGGTGAAATCAGATAATGGATTTAATTGGTTCACCATTTGTCAGCAACATGAGATTTTAAAAACCAAATGCGTTAGTGTCACATCACTGATGTAGCGTGTCAAAGTACCGTGCGGTATCACTAATTTACTAAAGCAATATCACTGATAATGTGAATGAATGTCATAGCTATACATTATGATTCAGCTGTCTCGTGTACACAGTGTTCTTCATTAACAGGTGGCGGCACTGTCTTCATGTTGTATTGTCCTGGTGGTTATTATGGCTGTAGGTCCACTGCTGTACGCCCTACCGCAGGTAAGACACACCCTATACACCGTATCACGATGTAGGAAGCAAATATGTCGGCCTATACATGTTGCACATTTAAATGCTTTAGTATATCATTGTATCGTTTGTTGTGCCAGTCGTGTGTCTGCAAATGTGAAAACAGGGCGGATGCAGGAAATGTTTTTTACTAGAGGAGTTGCAACACTTAAAAAGAGCACTCACAGCATTCAGGGAGTGAACGTGTGAAAAGGCTCCTCTGGTATTACATAATGTACCTGTATTCATTAGCTAACCCCTGATGTTTCGAGTCACTTGGACATCGGGGTGCACACACTGCACCTTGCACCCTGCCCTTGCAGTCGCGTGTGTTAACGTATATATGTTTAGTCATCACGAATAAACTTACCTACTTACAAATATTTAATGTGCCTATATCCTAAGTTTCAATGAATGAATAAATGAATGAATGTTTAACGATACCCCAACACGAAAATTACATCGGCTATTGGGTGTCAAACTACGGTAATGGGAAAAACATTAAATTTGAAGTTTCAAGCACGCTGTCCTGGGGACAAGGTCCAGCAGCCTGGACTGCCTTTCTAGGACAGCACGAGAAAAGCAATCACCAACGACTATATTTAACCAGTTGTATATCCCAAAGTGTTGTGGAATTTTTCTCACAGACAATTCATTGCTTAAAGTCACTGACACTAATGTTTAGACAGTGTTAAATAATGTTGGCTATTTCTGAATATTTTTACCATTATTTACATTACACATTATTGTTTATATGATAATTTTATACAAATCAATAGTCTTTAGCAACTTTAACTTAATGTAGGCCAATTTGTACTGAGTTTGTTGATTTGAAAAACTGTAGTAGCTGTTTCTGCTGAGACGTGGTTCTGTATATATGTATCCACTTTATTTTTGAGTCATGTGTTATTTTTCATAAAGTTATAACGTTTGAATTATTATTATGCGTTATTATGCAATATTGTTATATTTGCATATTCTCTCTCTCTATTTCAGTGTGTCCTGGCTTCGATAATAATCGTTAATCTTCGTGGAATACTTTTACAGTTTCTTCAGTTAAAACCGCTGTGGAAGAAATCCAGATATGACTTTGTAAGCCTCTTTCTAATCTTGTGAATTATTGTTGGAAATATATCTACAAACGTATGTTTAGTTTACAATCTATTTATTTTTTAATTATATGTATTTAGTTACGCTAATGCCTGCAAAATGTTAGGCATGCAGAACAAAATCTACTAATAAATTTCACATTAGAAAAGATAGTTGGTGTAAATGATGAATCCATACTATTGATACGGGTCTGAGCGCATGCTATCCTTGAACATTTAAAAATCTTTTTCTATTATTTAAAAACTGATATATTGTTTTCAATGTTTTTGCAATAAATTGAAATCAATGTTTGTGTAATGTCAGCAGTAATATTTTCCTAATGGGCTGATGGATGAATTAGATGCATGCATGCAAGAGGTGGGTGGGTAGATGAACACATTTAATATATGAAAACGCCATTCTGACTGCTTTCTGCAGAAATGAGACTTTTGATTTTTAATTGTTTTGTCATGTGTATATAAGGATATACACTGGTGATTAGTGATATTCCAGTTACCGAGTCGAAAATTGAATGTTTCGTCTCTGTCGATGTGATAGTCGGTTATAAAAATTCATAATCAATTACTCCCTTAGTTAAAATGATGGAAATGATGCAAATATGTTGAGGTTGATGTTTGTTTCCAAGAAAACCAATATTAGTTATTAAAAGTAAAATTAGCAATTTGCGATGTCTACACAAATGAATATGACAATAGGTACATGATGCTAATAATTCACATTCTTCTTATTTTCAAATTCGTCTGATTGAACAGTGATTGGTTGCATATCATCACAGTTTATTTATACTAATGAGGTCCGTCCTGTGTTCGTCTGATTTAGTAACTAAACTGAGAATAGCAGTCTTCTTTATGGCGGTCAAAAAGGATCTCATCGGGAATAGCAGTCTTACTATAGACGTGGCACTAGATAGATATTCATTGAATTAACCACTATCTTAAAGCCAATAACGTTTGTTTTCAATATTTGGAAATATTGATTTATCTGTTCTTCTTTTCTCGATCTAGCTGTTTAAATTATCTTTTATTATGTATTTATTCTGTCATTAATTTTGTGCTCCAAATTTGACTGTTTCAGTTAGGAGATAACCATATGGAGTTTTTAGATTTGCGGGTGTTATTGTCTATTTACTCCCGCAAATGTCATTTTTGACCGAAAATTAAACATTTGCGGGCATAAAATAGACAATAATACCCGCAAATCTAAAACCTCCATATGGTTATGTTCATTGTAAATTGAATCGTTTTTCTACAGAACTAACTGTGTATTTGGTATTTCTTGAAAAAAATACCTGGATACAGTCTAACTGCAGACCCTTGAATCTTCAACTTCACCTGTTATATGTTATAATGACGTCACTTTCTAATGACATCATTAGCTTTCTGAGTGTTATTGTTTATTTGATCCCGGAAAAAGAATGTAATTAACCAATCAAAATACAAATCATACCCCAGTCAGTTTACAATTAACTAGCAATTGTACTGAACGTACTTTATATTTATGTATCTAATGTAAGATAATGATTTCAGGGCCCTGACATTATCAGTATATAAATATCTGGGGATATATCTGGGGATATATATATAACCACTACCTTGCCAATTGCTCATTCATTGTCTTAATAACGGATAACAGTTT
>JAECMU010186154.1:0-11536 GCA_016106625.1 Dracogyra subfuscus
TTTCGGGAGCAGGAAGTTACGTAAGCCGCGAGTTGTTCCTACAGGTCCCATCTTACCACTGACCGAGTATTAAAACAAAGATCGATTTGCTTGAGTTGTTTTAACATTAAACAACACACCGACTTCACTAGGTTCAAGTTTACTGGATTATGACCACACATCATTATCTGTGGATCGTATTGTAAGCAGCCTAATTAACCTCTACTCGTCTCTTTTCGACTTTTGGTTCAGACATGTCACATGGGTGTGTTTACCGACACTAACTTGCGTGACTAAGCGGCTTTGTAAAAACAACAATAACGGATCGTAAGAATCAAATAATGTTTTATTACAGTAATAAATATTAAAGGTAAGCACATGCAGTACTGTTGTGAGTTTGAAGCTACTATGAGATGAGATCGTAATTTATAAACAAATCCATGATAGACTTGCAAAACGTCATTTACGACATGCCGGGGAATGGGTTTTTTTTTTTTTTTCTTTAGTTGACTCTCTTATAAGTCGACCCCCTGGCTATTTGCAGAAAATTTTGGTGTAAATAATTCGACTTATAGGCGAAGATATACGGTAATTGTATAATACAAATTAGATTTCAAGTTTCAATAAAGCAGACCTGAGATCACCTCGACATGAAAATAACTGTAGGGAGTGATTAGTTGCTCCCTCAACTTAGATTATGGGAGCCATTTAAGATATTACTATTTCGATACCATATTTAAATTCACCTGCTAAGTGGAGCCAAAAATGTATCTCATTGAACTAGTCTGATGGGAGAGATGAGGAGCGAGAGTGATAGTGTGATTACATCGCGAGATCTGATGACCATGAGTACCTGTTGGCTAGTGATGCTACTCTGCCTGTGTGATTACTTGTACATCTTTGTACTGTAGATACTTCTGTTGATGTAATTGTTTGTATATTCACAGGTCAGAAATGACTACATGCGCGATATTGCTGAACACATTGACCACGATATTGCTGTCAGGTTGGGCTGTATAGAAATGAGGTATTGTTAATATCAGTTACTTTGATTCAGAACCAAAACCTCCAAAACATTACAGCTTCTTACTATCTATATTACAATATACCACCCTTAAGAAGAAAATAAATAATAATAAGGTCCAATTTGGGAGTTTTCTGAGGATAATTATGTTCCAACCAAATTAAATCAATTGTAATGTGATCGAACAGTAATTTTCAGTCGCATTCACATAAAAATGTTATTGGATGATAAAGCATTTTTTTTTAATACTAAAAAGTGTTATTGGATGCCACAAAATGTTATGGGATGATAAATCACCTGTTTTGTTTTAAACAATATTTATTCCCAATTATAATGCTGGTTGGGGATTGGCCAACAGGCAAAATGTCTGTATCAAAGCCTCTCCCAATTAAAAATGCATGATATCAAATAACATAACTTAGACAGTCCATCAATAAAAAGTAACTAAGAAATAAAAATGTAAGCTATGTTTTGTTTATTGTCACATAAAAACTGACTTTTTACAATTCATAAATGATTTACAATTTTGTTTACAATATGGAGTTTCATTGTACCGGTACTCATTCATGTTGTGGTGAAAATCCATATTGGATGAGAAGAGTGTTAAGTCATGCAATAAAATTCCATATTGTACCCAACATTGTATAATAACTTTATGTTATACTATGAATCTTGAACACAAATGATGCTCTTTTTCACTTTTCTTGTAATTAATAACAAAAAACATTGTTGCTTTATCTTATTATTTTATTTTTTTACAGACGTTTTTTCAAAGATATGCCTCAGGTCGCTTTAGATAAGAAATCCAACTTCGAGTACTTAGAAAAAGAAGTTGGATTAAAACGGTTCCTTCCAAAATCTGTGATAGAGGGTATGAAGGTTAGTATGTTTACAGTTCTGGTGTTTATGATCTGTGATAGGGTATATGAAGGTTAGTGTGTTTACAGTTCTGGAAAAATGGACATTTATTTTGTTACTGTGAAATAAATTTGTTTCGTACTTTTGTAAAAGAAAACCAGCAACTAAGAAACCTGTTTCATTGGGTATTGAAAAGATAATATAATAAATTTATATTGTATGTATACATATATTATATGTTCATTGTATTCTTAAATTTCTTGACATGAATTGCATGAAAATTATACGACCATGAACAAAAGTAATTTCACAGTATTGAAACAAATATCACCAGATGACTCCATATATATGCATATTTATTAAAAATAAGTGAAACCTCTATAAACCGGAATTCCCCCAATACCGGACGTTTTACAAAGGCCCTTATTAAAAACCAGAACAGAGTGTAAAGTCTCTAATCAGAATCTCTCTTAAAACTGGACATTTGTCTTAGATTCATGGGTGTTTGGTTTAGAGGGGTTTCACTGTAAATGGAAATTATGATTTATTAAATCTTATTGAAATTTTAATTTGGGTTATCTTTTCCAAAGCTAAAAATTATAAGCTGTTTCAAGACCCATGACTAACTTACTCTAACCCAGAATAAAAACCTGTACTTTTAGGAATTGAGTAGTAAAGACGAATGTGTTAAAGACTTACATGTACCAAAATTAATTTATTAATTGAAATAGATTATTAAGTATATGTGTTTATTTCATTTTTCAGCCAAAGTCTTTACGAAAACTCATTCAACAACATTTTAGAAACTATGCTCAGCTGACAGAATCCGAGTGTGTGTACAAATTTTTCGAAACACTTTTTACTGTCCGCAAGTTTAATCATGAGAGGTTCAAATGTGCTTTAGGGGTGAGTAGCTACAGCTTGTTTATTCTTATATTCTTAAGACTTTCTATAACCATGTCTGGACTGAAAAGTTAACCATTTATAAGTATGTAAAACAATAGAAAAAGGTTTAGGCACCTGATGTCTAAAACATACATAGTTGTCATGTGTAGTATGTTTAATACTTTATCTAGTGTTTTGCCTGAGTGTTTGATGAAGATGTTTCTAAATAAATTTCCAGATGTCACAATTTTACACTGGTGAAATATTATTGGCAGTTTTGCTTGTCAGTGATTAAAGACAAATTTACAAAAAAAACGTCACCAATCCCTAAGGTTCAGACAACATATAGTTGCTGTGTTACATTTTGGCCAAATGTTTTATGCCATATGTTTGCCATATTCAACTTCAAGCCTAATTTGATGAACTGGGGAATATGATCCAGAAATATTTGGCATATTTACTGCTTGTACATTTAGGCTTAGCTGTGGCTTTTCATGTATGTATTTTTTCTGTGAACTTGTCAGTTGCTGTCGTCACAAATCTAGTTTATTGATACACAAAAATTACTAATATTTTGAAGTAAATTTTTTAAATAAAATGCATTTTATTGTAAGATATTGTAAGAATGGTTTATTCGTTGTATGAATTTAAAAAGATTTCATTACATTTGTGAGTTTTCTTCTTTTTCTTTTACAGTCTAGTTGGAGTATATATGTTGAAATTGTGATAGGACCTGATGTAGGTATCAGCTACCTAACTGAAAAAGCATCATTGGTAAGTCTTATTATAATAAATTATAAAAGTTTTCTTCTTTATTTTATTATTATTACAATTCCTGAATTTTAAACAGCCACTCAGTATGGGTATATAACGAATGTCTATTCATGATATTTATTTCTGTAATATAGATGTGTAATATCCCATTACTTATTACCTTTTTTAAAATGTTGACAAATACATCTGGAAAGAGTTAAACAAAACTTGGTCTGCATATACCATAACAGTAAACATTGGCTCACATGAAGCTATAGTCCATCCCACAGGGAACACTTTTTTCAATACTATGAAATTTACTACTAGTATGTCTGAGGCAATTTCTTTCTAAATTGCACACAACATTGGTATATTTTTGTTATTTCCAAACCACTTACTTTTCTTCTTCAATTCAAACTGAAATTATTTACAAAAAACATTTTGGTAGGATGGGATGGACTATAAATATTCTTTTAATAGTCTGAATGCAGTGTGCTCATTCTGTTGATTCTAAAATATTGTCTTTCATGGTTTACTTACAGCCTACTCACATGGCCGATTTTGTGCAAGTCCAGTCAATTCAGACAGTTTCGAGTCAGGATGGTAAAGGAATACTGCAGCTGAAAATTGCAGGATCATCGGAACCACTCATGATCACGTGTTCCTCTCTCGACATGGCGGAGGACATGGCCGATTTGATAGACGGCTACTGTCGTTTAGTACACGACGTCAGTGATTCTCTCTGGAGCAGAAAAGGTAACAACATTTCTGAAAGTAATTTTGTTTGTCACAATAATAACAATGGTTTGGAGACACCAAATTGTGTTTTTAATTTATAACTTTGACCAAGGCCTCATTTTATGAAGCGATCTTAGCACTAAAATCACTGTATTTTGTACAGTTGTTGGGCACTTAAGGTGATTTTAGCACTAAGATTGCTTCTTAAAGTGGGGCTTAGAACTATTGCAGAAAATATATGTATGGCAGTGGTTAGCTGTTAATTACAATCAGCAATAAAATAATACAAGTAGATAAACAATGGAGGTTTAACCACTAGGTGCCAAACATCAGAACTTCTTAAACCCAAATCATTACTTCATTTTTGTTTTTTTCTGGGGAGAAATGTCTTTGTAATTGGTGAATTATTGGTGTATATACTCTCTACAGGCCTTGTGTTTTGAAATATCCGGATTCATGAGTGAAAAATAGGTCACCTAAATAAATATTATATGAACTAGACAAACTGTTATATTTAAAAAAAAAAAAAAAAAAATCCCATCTTAAATGAAAAAGAATGATATATTATGCCTCATTGCATATTAAGATCTAATTTTTGTATGTTCATTATTTTTGCCTAAACAGGTGATTATTAGTAGTTTGAAACCCAGTAGCTGATGTATTTTTCGATCTGGGGTTTTATTAAACATTCATTTGTTCATTTTTTATTTTTACTATACCTAAAGGCAATGCCATTCAATACAAGTGCCTTGCACAAGATAACTGATTGTGACAAGAAACACATTACGATTTCATTGGTTGCTTTGCAATTGGCTATTCTCTTACACGGCACTCATATTGTATGTCATCATTTGAAAGTGAATTTTAGTTGGGTAATGGAGTGAGTGAGTGATCGCTTACCTTTAAAAACACAAGGCCTGCAATATCTGCTTCTGTATCGCTGTATATAAATTGAAACATTAGGATTCAGATGTTACACAGTATCTAGGTTTGGAGAAAACAATTTCCTGGACCTGCACAAGTGGTCAAAGCATCAAGCTGGTCATAAACTGCTATTATTTGATATGCTAGGCTCAGAATACCAACTGTCATGACTTCTAAGTTTTACAACGGTCCATTTTCTGGTCTGAGCTCTTTTATAACTCAATTCTCATCGTATAACCCATTAGTTGTTAATCCAAGCATGCCAGTCGTAAGTTGGGAAGATTAAAACACAACTGTCAAGTTGGTCAACTTTCTGGAGGCATTTAGCAGTCTGAACCTAGCACTGTATTTCTGTTTGCACATCTTTAATAGTTGTACTGCATTGTCTTGGTTAGTGTGTTTATTTAAATACTTGGTCAGGTTCGGCTGACACACAGTGATATACTGTACATTCCTGTCGACAACCAATGTCTTATTGTTGCATCATGGTATATTACTCAACCGGGGAACCCCTGTATGTCTGATACTGAAAACAGATCAGAAAATACAGTGAGTTCATTTTGTGTGAATTATATTAGATTGGAGCCAAAATGTTGTCATTTATTTTGTATACAATATGTAATATACTAACAAAGACATCTTCGTGAAGTTACTGTATAACTATGGTAAATGTCTGTATTAGTTAAGTTTGGAATGTTCCAAAACAGGAAAAGAAGACTTGTTTGTATTTAGTGAAATGGAATTTTAGTTTAATTGTCCTGTATAATATATATATATATTTCTACGTAGTATTGAATTTGAATCTCTTTTTCAAAGCCATTCTTAGCTGGAATTCCTATGACTCAGATGATGATGACACAGAAAGTAGTGAAGGTAAACTGGAGTGGTCTCCCATTTTGCTTCAGTTTCAGTTTGGGTTTATTTTAAATTTTGTTTTGTTTTTTGTCTTCTATTTTGTCAGGACTGCCATTTCATTGAATAACAATATTATTGGATCAGGTGTTTTAGTAATGTTGTTAAATTAATAAACAAATTGATTACTCCGATTAAGCTGACAGGGATACATGTGTAAAATGTAATCAGAATACCATGTACTAATAACTATAATGAGATTCAAGATGGCAGTCCTGTACGTTAAGCTGGCACAAATACACACACATACACCCTTTAGAGGTTATTTGTGGCATGTTATTTGCATGCTTTCACTGTTTGCTATGCAAATTTTGCATATTTTTATTTTATTGCAATATTGATGTTCTATTTTGTTTTTGCTAAAACATTTGTGTGCTTTTATCAGGAGATACTTTTTAAGTTAATGAGGTTAATCCATGTCGTCGTCTACACGTAGCATTGTGGTTGCACCATTAAATGTTTCTTGAATTGTCATTTGTGTAACACTGAACAGAATGTGTATTTTTATTTCATTGTTTTAATTTGATACATAGACAGAACCACAATACAAGTTGTTTTGTCATGTTATTTATTACTTGAGTTTATAGTGTGCAAGAATATTATACCATGAGACTGTGTAGTAGTCGAGTGGTATAAATCTTGTGTACCATAAATGAGTGCAATAAATAACGTGGCAAAATATGTGGTTCTGTATTTTTTACATCCAGTACTACTTTTCTGTATTATGATTAACAAAAGATTAATTAAATAACACAACTTACACTGTCTAGAAGGTTGGTTGAATTTTATGAGGTTAATGGAATACTGTACATCATGGCTCAAAACATGACCTCATTCCTGGCTGGAGACATGTCATTCCTGGCTGGAGACATGTCATTCCTGGCTGGGAACATGACATTCCAGGCTGGGAACATGTCATTCCTGGCTGGGAACATGTCATTCCTGGCTGGAGACATGTCATTCCTGGCTGGAGATATGTCATTCCTGGCTGGGAACATGTCATTCCTGGCTGGAGACATGTCATTCCTGGCTGGGAACATGTCATTCCTGGCCGGGAACATGTCATTCCTGACTGGAGACATGTCATTCCTGGCTGTGAACATGTCATTCCTGGCTGGAGACATGTCATTCCTGGCTGGGAACATGACATTCCAGGCTGGGAACATGTCATTCCTGGCTGGGAACATGTCATTCCTGGCTGGAGACATGTGATTCCTGGCTAGGAACATGTGATTCCAGGCTGGGGACATGTCATTCCTGGCTAGAGACATGTCATTCCTGGCTGGGGACATGTCATTCCTGGCTGGGAACATGTCATTCCTGGCTGGGGACATGTCATTCCTGGCTGGGGACATGATTTCCATCAGGTGAACACGTACTACACATGTAAGAGTTAGTATCACACATGTATGTTAAATAATTGTTTTTGTTTTTTTTATGGCACAGCTAGAATTGTATTTATTACCATAGTAAGATTAAATGGGTATGTAATAAAATGTAGATCATGATATATTGTAGTAGAATGTTTTGGTTCAATAATCATTAAATTTAGACTTTTGAACTATGTTGTGATCATGTATGATTGGCTGTGATAATCATTTTGAAACTTAGTTTGTTATGTTTTGTGCACTATTGAACTTCTCACATCAAAACGTCTTCGAAATTATTCATGATGTTTCCACTTGCTTGATTATAGTGCCTATTTTGTGACCTTAAGTGCTCGTTTAAGGTGCTTTCGTCGCAGGATTGAACCACCTTGGTGGGGTTTTCTCATTCTAACCAGTGCACCACAACTGGTTTTCTCTGAAGACTACATGTCAGAATTATCAAATGTTTGACATCCAATAGCCAATGATCAGTGTGCTCTAGTGGTGTCATTACACAAAAACAAACTTTTGTTTTGTGATGTTTAGTGGACAGTGTTTCTGCCAGAGTACGAAGGGTAAAATGATATACCCTACAAATCTTCAAAATAAATGGATACATTGTTATTAATTTTTAGAAGTATTATGGTACATGAATTGCTGTTTAATATTTGTGGAAATATGTGAAATGCAGTGTCCAGTTTAAAAGATTTCAAAGTCATAACCACCTAGTATGGGCACTTGTGATCTGTTTTGTTTTTATTACATATCCTCATATTATTTGCTAGCAGAATGTCTTATGGAAACAACACACACATTTGTCTAGTTTATTTTATTGCATATGTTTAATGCATTTTGCCCACTTCACTCTATTTAACCCACTGCACCACAGTTTGTCATAATAATTGTTTAATACTTTATGATGGGTAATTATTGTCATTCCTGATGTTCCTGTTTTTCAGCTGACAGGTTATGTTGTGACTGTCAGCCTGTTCACATACATGGATTTATAACAACTATAGCCCATGCTGTTTCTACTTGTAGCACCTAAACATAGCTCACTGTATTAGAGGCCTTTCTTCTTCTTCTTGTTTTATTTATTTATTTTATTTTTATTTTTTTAAAGGTTAATTACACATAGTTTAAGTTATTCAGTCTTTTAAAGTAATTGAAAACATTTACTACTCGGTGATAATAGTCGTTGTGCATGTGATGTTGTACATATACATGTATGCAGGGCTTCTAGATTATGGTAGCCCCACTCTAATGGCTAGTGATATTCAATGTTAGGTTAATAAATAACTACTGTTGCGATGCCCAATGGCTAGTGAAAACAAAGGTGTCAAATGCTGCATTTAAGTTTTATTTTGTTAATAAGAATATCCTGCCCTCAACCCCACATCCCAGTCTTTAGTGTTTTAATTTTTGTCTCCCTCTTTAGGTAATATCTGATTAATACTGTTAGTAAAATTGTATTAAGTAAATTAGGGCTAGTGAATTTATAATTGTGGCTAGTACATTTTTAAAATCACTGATCCCATGGCTAGTGGATTTTGTACAAATTCTAGAAGCCCAGATGTATGTTGTTTAGAAATGGGTGTAACAATAAAATAAGATGTTGCTCCGACTTATTGGTACCAGTAGGTAACTCAAAATTTCTGTATACTATATTTAAATGTTTAAGATTTACATCATGTCAGTTACCTAGTAATACATAAAAAAAATGGCATGGGCATATTTCTCTTGATGATATGATATTTTGTACATAATTTATTTCAATATTAATACACATGTAATTGCATCATTAATTATAATTATTTTGCTGTATACTATATTTAAATGTTTCAGGTTTACATGTAAGTCATTTACATATAATTCATTACTGGCAAAGCTCAACATTCTCTTCATTACCAGCTTTCATAATACATGCATATATGTTACGCAGTACTTTGATGGAAACAAGAGTACTTCCATTTCTTTCATATCTATTCCTTGTTTACTAATCTGTTTTAAGCAGAGGGTTTCTTTATGCATGAAATATTAAAACAGATGTTTTTACAATCTGCTCAAGCAAATGTTTTTGGTTTTTGTTTTAACCTGGGCATCCCAAACAAAACTAATCATATGTTTCTTGTGAAAGTAACAATTAAATTCTGCATCAGATGTTACTCTTCTTCTTTTTTTCCATTTGATAAACTAATAATGAACAAAGTTAAGATAAAGACAAGCTTCAGTAACTTGTTGAAATTTTCAGATGTCTTAATAATGTGACCTACAAGAAAATAATTAAACCCAGTGTAATCTGCACAACCTAATGTTATATATGATTGTATGTGTGTTTTTACTTTAATATATATATGAAATATCTTATGTCAGAATAGAGACATCATTTGTCAATAAACGTGATAAACAGTGAACTTGAATTCCACTATCTTCATCAGACCACACATTTTGCTTTACAAATAATACTTGCCTGTTTGACCTTCATGTGATAGTAAGTCCATGGTGAATCATTTCTCGGTGGCAGTTAATCTGAAAATCTACAAAAAACTAATTTATTAAAATGTATACAATGTTGCTAATTCATTTGGGTCCTGAGGTTGCACAGGTTGATAAGGTTGAGATGTGATTTTCCAGCTTTTAATCTGGTTTCAGCTGTGGGTTTTTTTTACAAAATACTTCTCACAAAACAGGATGGATTGACCGTTATTTAAGTAATGTTTATGGTTGTTTATGTTTTCATTCCATCATTTATTGTTATTATTGTTATTCTATTAGTATCAAGTTGAAATCTGACTGACACCAGGCTTACATGTGTAAAGTTTGAATTCTTCAATGTCATAGTTACATGTAGGGTTTCTGCCAGAGGGTAAAACGGGAATGACACCATACCCACAGTGTTTTACAGATTCTATTTGTTTAAGTTAACCTTTTCACACAATTATAATTTGTTTAACCCTAACCCTAAACCTAACACATTTCCTTTCTTGGGGGAGGACCCCCATAGCCCCTGTCGACTGCAGTTGCATTCAGCACACACATTATAAATATTCAATTCCATAGCACAATATCCCAAAATGTCTTTCTGGCAGAAAACTTGATAGTGTATTTTTAAAAAACCTTTTTTGGTTGTTGTTGCACTGAATATAGCTTGATGTGCTTATTGAAAAAACACCAAAAAACCCACACACCTGTAAACATAATACAGTCAGTAAAACAGATCAAGTCTTTAGAGCCTAACATCTATAGGTATATTCCATCGCCAGTACATGGAACACTTCCGTTGTCAAACAATCTGAGAAATGTTTTATAGACATGTACCAGGTTAACTGGAGTAAATCAACAGGTACACTAGTTTGTGGTGGCAGTAATTTAAATTAGAATTAACATGCAATTAATACATTTCAGTTATCAGTAGTTTATAGTTCTGTGGTAAGGGTGGTACTGGGTATTTTACCAGCATTTTTTGTCACAGAATTTTGTAACCTGTTTTAGTTCAACCATTGTTTTTAATCTTTACCGTTTATTCTTTATAATGTAAAAAGATAATAATTTAAAAAAAAGCCGCTAACAAATAAACAAAAAACCCAGAAATTTTTTAACATAATTTACTGTCATATTGGTAGTTCAACCATTGTTTTTAACCTTTATTGTTTATTCTTTATAATGTAAAAAGCAGATAATAATAATAAAAAAAACCACCCCAAAATCTTGAAATACGTTTGTTGCACTATTAATATGTTGTTGTGTGATGGACTCTTGCATGGTTAAAGTGTGGTGTTTGGTACAGCATGCTGTGAAAGAATGTTGATTACACTCAATTTCATCTGTAAGTGATACATTAACAAAGGTCACATCCCGCCATACTGTGTATTGTAGTTACAACTGAAAATGTCCCTGAAATTACTGAATACGTTTTATTTTAATGGTGGTTTTATTTTTTATGAACACTTTCTGTTTTGAACATGTATTGAATGGTATGATTAAATGCATTATAGCCAATTTCCATCCGTGTAAATGTGCAACTATGTTTTATATATATATATACATATATATATACATATATGTACAAATGTATATGTATATGTGTGTGTGTGTG
>JAECMU010186155.1:4637-24223 GCA_016106625.1 Dracogyra subfuscus
TTTTTTTTTGTATTACATGATAAATAATTTTAAAAAATTGAAACACTGAAAGGTGTCAAACTTTGATAATTATAAGTTAGCTTGTTCTGTCAAATTAATTTATAAAATATATTTATGCAATTTCATTTGTAATTTCTTTTTGTTTTGTAAATGTGTATTAGTTTCATTGTGGGTGCAGGATTTAGCTGTCGTTTGAGTGCTCACTTGAGGTGCTGGTGTCGCAAGATCAAACCACCTTGATGGATCCATTCAACTGATTGGGTTTTTTCTTGTTCCAATCAGTGCACCACAACTGGCATATAAAAGATCCCTTGGTGCATTAAGAAAAATCTAGCAGGTTTTCTCTGATGACTACGAGTCAGAATTACCAAATGTTTGACATCCAATAGCCAATGATTAACCAAACGGTTTAGAGGAGTTTCATTGTATACATGTATATGTGTATTATACAAATTAGTGTATGAACTTGAATAAGTACTAAAAGTTTGAAATAATGAAATTATTTTATTAATACTTTGAAAATGCTTCTAGGTTTTTTCTTTTTGTTCTGGAGGGTGGTATTGGAAGCACATTGTTTTTGAGGATGGAATTAAGGGTCATATTGGATATTAAAAAAAATAGATGCCTTAAACATTGAACTATGCTTGGATATATATATATAGGCTTTAATTCTGTAAAGCAAGCAAATGTGATATACATAAAAATGGATGTACAACTGAAGAAAAAGGTTGACTGAAAGCCTCTTGTATGTGACTTTATAGATGGTGATCGGTCTGTAGTAACATGCTTGACACATAACTGGAGTGTGAAAGCTATATTAGCAAACCTGGTTAGACATTAACTGTCGCACTGTAGGTTTGAACCATGTGAATAATCATTTATACTTATGCATATATTCTTTCTACATTTAGTGTACTGCCAGAGCTTCTAGAATTTTATAAAAAAATCCACTAGCCATGGTATCAGTGATTTTAAACATTTACTATCCATGATTAAAGGGACATTCCCGAATTTGCTGCACTGTTTAAGATATTATCGACTAACAGAGACTTTTAATGATTGTAGTTACATATGAAATATATTTTTATGCATAAAATATTAGTACCTGTATATGAAATGTGTTTCTGTTCTTTCTAATATTTGTACTTGGTTAAATTTCATCTTATTTCCAAAAATATTGGGGGGTTTTCATGAAGACAAAATTCTTACAAATATTAAGATGACCAAAAACATATTGAATATACAAACACTGATATTCTAAACAAGAAACTGAATTTAATATGTAAGTTTAATTGTAGAAATATTTTATTAGTTGGAAACATTTTACAATGCACCAAACTCAGGAATTAATGTCCCTTTAAAAATTCACTAACCGTACTTTAAATAAGTACAATTTTGCTAATAGTAATAATAAGATATGTCACCTAAAGAGGGAGATAGAGCTTAAAAACCCTTGAATTGGGGGTGGGAAGAGGGGGGCAGGATATTCATATTTACTCAAATGACAAGGCTAGTTACAATAGTTATTTACTAGCCCAACACTGAATATAACTAGCCATGGGAGTGGGGCTGCCATAATTTAGAATCCCTGGTAGTGCACTGGTATTTAGCCAAAACTGCCAATTCTGTGTGTGTGTGCACACGCATGCATGTTCACGTGTGTGTGTGTGTGTGTGTGTGTGTGTGTGTGTGTGTGTGTATACATTCATTTTACATGTACATGTATATACATTGTGAATACAGATGTTACTGAACTTGTATCATGCGAATCACATCAACATATAACTTTAAGCTGTTGTAGCATGTAAGAACACCTGAGGTATAATGGGTCATAGGATCATATAGTCCCATATAGTGCTGCGTGTAAGACTTAACTAGTATATGTTCTGTCCCGCCTTTCAGAAAGTGCATTATAAAAGATCTCTGGCTGTGAAAGGATAATTTTGTCTAGACCAGATCACTGAGATGTCAAAATAATCCCATGTTAGATACCCATTGTTGAAAATGTGATGAGGTAACATTACACAAATAATCCTGTCCTTTCCATGCACTTGAAACTATTTAATCTGGAGTTGATCATCCTGGGTCCCCAAAACTAAAAAGGGCAATTTTGAGTTTGCCAAAGGCAAGTGTACGAAGTATCTAATGTAAACGAAAATCAGTAGGGGATCCTGAGGGCATGCTTACCTGGAATTTGTTTTTAATACTCTCAGTAGATGTTTAGAAACACATCTTCATTGCAAGAAATAAAATGTCATTAAAATGGGAGAAGGGGATAACCGGATTCACCATTGTTAATACAAATATGTTTGTACTACCGGTATATTAAGTAATTTGTGAGAATAGTAAGGACAACTTTTTAAGATACAAATAGGTTGCTAACTTCATTGGTCTCCTAATTCATGGAAATTGGACATTTAGTGACAGTAACCTTTACCAAGTTTCTGTTTTTGTTTTCTAAATGGACTGCCTAGCTGGAGTGATGTTGTTGAGACCATTTAACATCTCGGCTTAAAACTGGAACATTTGGACGCAGAAGCAGAGTATTTCTTCAGCCATGGAGAGGATGTAGATTTTTGCTGTCTAGAATGTCATTGAATGATGTGTCGTTTATCTTTCTGGACAGTAACTATACATAACCGTGACATCAATTTGTAATACATGTTGTCTTTGGTTCATAGTAATCTGTCACAAATTATGAATTAAGTACTGACATTTATTACTGTTAGGCATGGAACGTGCATTTCTACCAGTGTTACTATAACACTTGATAAGAAACCGTTACAAATTACTCGACTTCCATCACTCACCTCTGTCATGCTGCCACTCAGGGGACTTGGAGCGTAATTAATTAGCATGGAACATGCTGCAGGTTGTTGTACCACCTACTGAAAGTGGGCTTCAATTAACACTAATTAAAATAAGATAGTTACCAAGGCCCTATTCCATGAAGCGATCTTAACACTAAGATCACCTTAAGTGTATCAGGTAGTTATGCACTTAAAGGCATACTGTCACGGATTTAAGGACCTTATATTCCTCTAAAAATGGATAATAAATAAAAATTACATTAATTGTTGGAAACCAAATCTAGCTATTGCATCACCTTAACTGAACCATAATGGAGTGAAATCCATGTCAACCCTCTCGGCAATTTTAGTTTTTGAATTATGGACCATTCCCATATATATTCAATTATTTGTACAAAATATTATTAATAAATGCAGTATGGTGGCTATGTATACTAAAGTACATTTAGGGACAAATCAAACAATTTTTGTTCAGTTAACACTTTGTTAGACATTACATAGGTCAGTGGTCTGTGACAATATGCTTTTAAGGTGATCTTAGTGCTAAGACTGCCTCATGGAAAGCGGGCAGCATAGCCCAGTGGTACAGTGCCCGCCTGATGTGCGTCGGTCTAGGATCGATCCCCAACGGCTAACCACTGGGGTTTTTTCTCGACATAACCATATGTCCGACGCCGATATAACTGTTATTATCATGTGTTGAGTGCATCGTTAAACAAAAAAATAAAATAAAAATAAATAAAAGCCTCATCGAAGGGAATTTACCACATGTTAAGAAAGTTGAGAATGGTATACTCCCTTCTCCATCATTTGGAGAAAAAAAAAGAAGCCTAAAGTAGCAGTCTAAACTTGTATCAATTGTGTGCTGTTAAATTATAAGTTACACATAGATGTCCTATGCACCAGTTGTCATGCTGTAGGGAGTAACTACGGTGTTCTGGCATCCACAAAATCTTTGCCACGATCACATTAGATATGGTGTGTTTACAGGGACCCTACGGGCTGACACATCTTTTCAGGCCATCATATCATAAGGGCATCGTAAGTTGACTGTACAGCTACCGTACAATCAATGTACATTGTTCCGACATCGTAGGGGCATCATGTAGCCTCCCAGCAATGTAGACTCACTGCAATGTGGGGTGGGATGTAGCTCAGTGGTACAGCGCTCGCTCGATGCACGGTCAGTCTGGGATCTATCCCCGTTGGTGAGCCCATTGGGATATTTTTCGTCATAGCCAGTGTAACACAACTGGTATCTCAAAGGCTGTAGTATGTGCTATCCTGTCTATGGGATGGTGCATATAAAAGATCCCTTGCTGCTAATTGGAAAGAATAGCCCATGAAGTGGCGACAGCGGGTTTCCTCAATATCTGTGTGGTCCTTAGCCATATGTCTGATGCCATATAACCTTAAGTAAAATGAGTTGAATGCGTCGTTAAATAAACATTTCTTTCTTTCTTTCTTTTCCCTGCAATGTCTCCAGATATCGCAAGGTCACCTCAAGGCTGCTGCAAGGTGTCTGTGGTGGGTTTCTGATTTAAAAAATTGTACAGTCTTTAAAAAATTATAATTCCGCATTATAAGTTTCTGATGATCCTACGATGCCTAAAAATTGGCCAAAAACTCGATGGTGTAGTGGTTAGGCCATCGGTTTACAGGCTGTTAGGTACTGGGTTCGGATCCCAGTCGAGGCATGGGATTTTTAATCCAGATACCGACTCCAAACCCTGAGTGAGTGCTCCGCCAGGCTCAATGGGTAGGTGTAAACCACTTGCACCCACCAGTGATCCATAACTGGTTCAACAAAGGCCATGGTTTGTGCTATCCTGTCTGTGAGAAGCGCAAATAAAAGATCCCTTGCTGCCAATCGGAAAGAATAGCCCATGGAGTGGCGACAGCGGGTTTCCTCTCAAAATCCATGTGGTCCTTGACAAGATGTCTGATGCCATATAACCGTAAATAAAATGTGTTGAGTGCATCGTTAAATAAAACATTTCTTTCTTTTTTTCTTTCACAGGTTTCACTGTAGTTATAGTACTTGTAACAGGACAATCGGTTGGATTCCATGTGTACATTAACATGGCCAAATTTTGAGTGTCATGACCCGCCTTCATGCCCATGTTATGTAGACAATTGTGTGATTTAAAATGTTACATGCCTTTAGTCTACCGGAATGAAACTGTTATGTTAATTCATTTGTGTAATATCCACCCTAGTAATCATTTGTGCAGTTTGCAGGCATGATTGCACTATTTAGAAAATCCATTTGATTTGTATTAGGATTATATACTTTTATCCTGCAACTACTGTTAGTATCAGCTGATTATTATGGAGATCATTTAAATTAATGTCATAAACTGCTACTACCTAAGAGGTAATTGCATGCCATGTGACCTGTCTCACTCCACATGTTTATTTACTTAGATATTCAATCACATGTTCTTTACATTGTTAATTTCAATAAAAAAAAAGTTTTTTATTGTGGTAAATGTAAATGTATAGAAAAATATATTTAGGCTATTTTACAATTCCGTTAGGCTTCAGATGGAGAATATCAGAAGGTGCGTTACTTGGTGAATCCTCAATGAGTTACGAAGCAATACCATTTATCTTGCTCAAGTGAATTGATGTTGTCCTTCCCGAGCCTTTGGTCAAAGAAAGGACAACATCAGTTCACAAGTGCAAGACAAATGGCCTGATATTGCCAAAGAGTGAGTTGTGCATTCTATTTATTACCCATTATTCTTTTTATAGTTCTATGGAAGATTTGCAAATGATACTGTTATTGAAAACAAAGCTCAAGTGAATTGATGTTGTCCTTCCAAAGCCTTTGGTCAAAGGAAGGACATCAGTTCACAAGTGCAAGATAAATGGCCCAGTATTGCCAAAGATTGAGTTGTGCATTCTATTTATTACCCATTATTCTTTTTTTAATTTTATGGAAGATTTGCAAAAGATACTGTTATTGAAAACAAGTTTGCAAGTTCAGAACAAGTGATAGCGTTGCGTCATACATGTAGTCGTGATGTATGTATCAGTGATGATGTAAGTTAATTGTTGACCTGACAGCCACAGGGAACCTTTTGTTCAGTGTTGTGTCACAAAAGATCCCTTAATTGCTGTGTTAGGAAAAATGTAGCAGGTTTACTTTTATGACTTTATCTCTGAATTACCAAATGTTTGACATCCAATAAACAATGATTAAATAACTAATGTGTTCTATAGTGGTGTCATTAAACTAAACAAAACAGAAACTATAACTCCTAGATCAATGTAACTTGGTTTGTAGTTGCATCAATAAATGTTCAAATTAAAACAAACATTTAATTATAAAAAATAAAAATAAATTAATTTATTAAATTATTTTTTTTGTTTGTTTTTATTTTATTTATTTTTTAATTGTTTTTTTTTAAATTATTCACAGAATCCCTGTACATAGTCATGTCCCCAACCAGGGTGCAATTGTAAGACAGGTGGTCAACATGACTTCAACATATTACAAACCACATTTTCAATACACATACATTCTGAAGTCATAAACAACACTAATAATACTATTCATAGTTTGAAAGGTATTACAAAATAACTTCTTTTTTTTTCTTCTTATATAATCCATTTCTTCTTCTTTTCCTTCAGTGTTTGTGGGGTTGGGGTTTTTTTAATTGCTTTTTCTTTCTTTTTAATTTTGAATAAGACAGCCTGTCGATGATAAAGTAATCTCTAAATCAAAATAGAAGTATTTATAAATATACAGTGGAAACCACCCAATCGCATACTGGTTATTAAATTGATTTATCCTGAATGTTACATCACAAATTATTTGTTTATTCATTGAATCATTTATGGTAGGTGAGACATTTAATGCTATTAAAATATTGTTGTGAATATAGTTATATTACGTAAATGTATAACTGATCGCTGGCTGTCCACTGGAATTATTCACAGTACGTGTAGCTAGTTTTTCTTTTAAGAGAAAATTATGTCACTGTTTTTCTCTGAGTGTAGATGATGTCTTTGATGGGTTGTATTATGGTATGGTGTCTGTCAATCTGTACCAGTGTTCATACATCTGTCTGGTTAAATTGTTGTTCAGAATGTATCTTCAGTTTTGATGCAGGTAGATACTTAATGCCTTGCATACAGAAATATTTTGGGATGAAGTTGTGTGTCACTGACCTACATGTACATGGACCTTTCATTGTGTTCAATACATTAAAGTGAATCAATACCCAAGGCATATCCTATCAATTCATCAAACCTTGCATTCAAGTATAATTTTGGATGATAATACATGTATGTTGTGTATCATTACTGGGTCATGGAAATTACTGCCATACTTTGGCATAACTTGGGATGACAGTGTGGTATATACTATTACTACATTTGGAGGTCAAAGAAACGTTTCATGATATTAGTTTACTGAAGAAAAAAAAAAGGTAATTTATATTGGCAAAATATGTTTTCATTGCTGGTGCCGAGTGACCTATTCTAAAAAAAGATAGAAAAAACTTTACCAATTTACTTGGGCTTGAATTTGGGGGGTGGGGGGGGAAATTATGCTGTTATTAAAGAAAATTATTTTTATTATATATCACATGAAATATATTCTGACACATTAATAAAATATAAAGATGGAACTGGCATGTTACTGCAGACTGACTACACTGTAGATGATAAATTGTCACCCCCTTGCAACCCCATTGTTCTTGAACGTGCACATGTCATTCACATGTTAACTGTTATGTCACTTTTAGTCAACGAATACTGCTACTAGTATAAATAAATGATATGACATATTGGCAAACAAATCAAATAACAAATCTGTCATTCAAATTTAATTCAAACAGTCTTGCAAACATGTGAATGGTAAAATTGCTGTGGATAATGCCGTGGACACTATTTATCGACGACAAATTTTTGCTGTGTACATTTTCTTAATTATAGGGGTTGAATACTAATCCATACAATATCATCAAAATCTGCATGCTATCAAGCTGGTCTTGAGAGAGTGGCAGTCCTCCTATAGACAGTACAGGAAGGATGAAATAGTTTCGTATCTTGTTCGCATCAGCTACACTTCCTTGACACATTCATTTATCTTGAAGAAAGATCCTCCACTTCAGTGTGTGCACTGTTAGTGAACTCTGATGGTGTGCCACATTGTGGTGGAGTGTGCTCATCTTAAAGACACTAGAAAACATGTTTGGACAATGATTTGTATGCAATATTGACTTTTATTCTAAATTTTAATTTTATTTATATCTGATATTTGTATTTTTGCACAGTTCTTTACACTGTTTTTATTTAACTGGTAAATTTTTATATTGATGTTGCTTATTACTTTAGTTTTGTATTTACTATAGTTTGACACCTAATAGCTGATTCCTTTTTCATGCTGGGGTGTTGTTAAATATTGATTCATTCAAAACTTGCATGCAAGCACAACTTGGGATAGCAGTGTGTTGTATACTATTACTAGCTCTTCATAACCTTCTTTTGGTGGTTCTAGATGATAAACCTGTGATTACTAGGGCACCGTACTATTTTTCATTTTATCACAGATAAATCACATAATTCGTCTCAATTTTTAACATCATAGGAAGGTCGTGTACAACCTGGTAAGAAGCCAGGACCACAGTCTACTTTCCCATAAGTTAACTTTACATACATACATAAATGGTTTCTGTGCTAATATAAATGAGTCACAGGGGACTCACCATGGTAACCATGCTGAACTGTTTCTGTTGTAATAAAGAACTAACTTCATTACTTGGACAGCTCCTTCTCCAGTTCGTGCAGCAACATCAGTAGTTGGACCAAAACTATCTTTTATCCTGCAACCACCGTTTCTATTGACAGAATATGATGACAGATAAAGCAAAATCATATCCTGTTTGACATCACGCATGGCCTACCCGGTACATTACAAAATCGCTCATTTGACAATGTGGCTGAAATAACAGAAATAATAGCTTTTTCCCCTTAATTTTTATGGTCTGTACGATAAAGATAATTACCAGTTAATGATGTTGGATATATACTTTACTGCTTTATCCTGTTCATGGCAGAGCCTTGCAGAATTACTCATTCTTATTTTCACAGGATAAACCAGATATCTGACGTCATTAACTAGTTATTCTCTATTTAATCCATCCGATTGCACACATTTTACATAATTATAATCCAGTCATACTAGTACATGCAACACACACTCGACGGGGGTATTATTTGCCTCGCTGATACTCTTGTTGTATGGATATGCTTAGGGGTGTGATATAGCCCAGTGGTGAAATGCTCGCTTTATATGAGGTTGGTCTAGGATTAATCCTCATCTGTGGGCAATGCATTGGGCTATTTCTCATTCCAGCAAGTGCACCACAACTGGTTTATCAAAGGCCGTGGTATGTGCTATCCTGGCTGGGGGATGGTGCTACTACAGGGTTCTTACGCATCCTGGAAATCCTGGAATGTCCTGGAATTCTGTGATTTTAGAATCCAGGCCTGGAATGTCCTGGAAAAAGCAGTAAATTTGATTGTGTCCTGGAAATGTCCTGGAAATTTAGGCCAAAAATGTTGTGGTTTATTTTTCCTCAACTTTACTTTTGTTGTTCTCATGACCTGTCTGCATTTAGACAACAATTTCTTCTAAAAACATTAATTGATTGAACATTTCATGTCCTGGAAAAATAAGAAAAAGTCCTGGAAATGTTCTTGAATTTCATGTTTTTACAAGTGTAAGAACCCTGTACTAATGGAAAAATCTACCATGTTTCCTCTCTAAGACTATATGTCAAACGTACCAAATAATTGACATCCAAATAGCTGATGATTAATAAATCAATGTGCTTTAGTGGTGTCTTTAAACTGTATATGCTTGTATCTACAGGTACTTCCAATTACAAACGTAAACTACATTTTACATGCAGCAGTATTAATTATAGTTGTTTGTTCATTTGTTTAGAAAAGCTGCTTCTGAAGTTACAGTAGAAAATCCCACAGAGAACACAAATGTTCAGCTACAACAGGTGACATTCCACATTGATGGCGATGAGAACCCAGGCTTTGTCAGCGATGTCGGTGTCAATTCAGCTTCTACCTCTGGCAACATACATCCGATGCCAGAGCCCTATGCTAATAGTTCTACGAAAGATCGCCACCTTAGCTCTACTGAAAGTTTAAGCAGCAGCAGGAAGGATGGAGGAACGAAGAAGAAATTGTCGGTGAAGACAGGAAGTACATCGACGCTAGAAAACTTGACCTTCGACGATTCTTTTGTTGGTAAGAACCAGGCTGCAGATTTTCAAAACTGTCTTAGCACGAAAAATGTCATAAAACCATCATAGTTTGTGATGACACATGCCATAGTCCAGGCCTTCGGATTTCATGATAACAAGTGTTTCCAGTACTGTGTTATTTGTTATTAGCATGTTGGTAAAATCGTTGAACTAAAATTTTATTTTCCATGATTATTATATCGACTACGACCAGTGCTTCTGGAATTTTTATAAAATCCACTAGCTATGGGATCAGTGATTAAACATTTTTACTAGATACAATTTAAAATTCAATAGCCCTTCTTTGTTTAAGATAATACAGTTTTACTAAATAATATTAATAATCATATGTGTCGCCTAAAGAGGGAGATACAGCTTAAAAACACTAACACTGGGCGGTTTGGGTGGGGGAAGGATATTCGTAATTACAAAATAGAATTAACTGCAACATTTGACAAATTGTTTTTCACTAGCCATTGGGCATTGCAATAGTAGTTATTTACTAGCCCAACATTGAATAATACAAGCCGTGGGAGTGGGGCTACCATAATCTAGAAGCTCTGACGACTATTCAGCAAAAATAATACAAACAGTTTCTGATGGGTTCCCATGATCATGATGATTTAAAATCCTATGGGCTGATGGTCCACACGTTTTTTTTTATATCGGTGCACTAAGATATATGTAGCTTCGAAATATATGAGCCCATGATTTCTATTTTTGTTGTTTATTTTTTTTATTTTTTTTATCCCACTGCCCCCTTTCTTTTCTCTCCTTTGAATTCCATCTCATTTCTTCCCGATCTGGCAACTCCTCCTATCTTTCAACTTCTTTCGCTGTCCACCTCCACATCCCAGTCCTTGTCTCCAACCGCGACATGTGCTTGTCTCTTGTGACTGTCTGTGCCACACACCTGCCATTCCCCATCAGCTTTTTAGCTGTGGGCTTAGTCTGACCACTTCGGGGAGTGTTCAGTAGTTACTTCTGGCATTGTTAAGAGAATGAGCCCATGATTTAATTTAATCCTTTAATGATCCATATAGAGGTATGTATAACTATGAACGAAACAGATCTTTTGTTTTCATTTGTCAGATGACAGGCTGTTAACCAATGGCTATTGTGACCAGAAAATGTGACATTATTACAAGAAGTTTAATGTTTTAGCAATTCTACGTCTTGTAGCCATCACCTTTATGATGATGCCTGCAGCTAGAAGTTCTCATATATACACATTGTATTTTGTTTATTTTCAAAGTCAGTATATTGAATGCTTACAGTGTCACATTGAATTATTACAACTAACCAAAGATGAAAGAGAAATTAACCAGAATTCTGAATTTTTAATTGTCTGTATAGTGTTTCTGGATTTTCTGCTGTTTTTCTAAAATTGTCCATCTTCTCTGTCCAAAACCTACAACATGTTTGTGGTTGATGCTTTGCATGAATTGGGGGGAGGGGGACGTAGACCAGTGGTAAAGCGCTTGCTTGATGTGCAGATGGTCTGGGATCGATTCCTGTCGGTGGGACCATTGAGCTATTTCTCGTCCCAGCCAGTGCACCAAGACTGGTGTTTCAGGTAGTACGAAACCAAGTAACTTCTGGTTGAGTCAAAGTTCAAGGTGCATCGAACGTTTGATAGAGAAGTCCTGTGATTGGTTATAAATGTGAATGTGTTGATTGTAAAAATTGTTTAAACAAAATAGTTTCATCTGGGCTAAAAATGTATGCAATTTTATTTCACCTAGTACCACTGTGTCAAGTAGCCTTGTGCTTGGAACGTGTATGGAGTACCTGTAAAAAAAAAAAGTACTCATATTTTGTGCTAAACTAGGGATGTTGTAAAAACATCTGATTATACCAAAAATGAGCCATGAAAGCTACCATTTTCTGCAGTTAATACTTTGAGGTAGAGGTTGTAGTACTGATATTTATGGGTCATAGTTTGGTTGATATATTGCATAAGGTGTTTTTAAACACAAACGTTAACATGGTTGCCTATAGGATTTTATTTGGTATAGTCTTACCATCAAAGGCAGTGGCATGTGCTATCCTGTCTGGGATGGTGCATATAAAAGACCCCTTGCTACTAATGGAAAAATGTAGCAGGTTTCCTCTTTAAGACTATATATCCAAATTACCAAATGTTTGACATCCAATGTGTTAATGAATTAATGTGCTCTGGTAGTTTGGTTAAACAAAACAAAAAAGCATTCTGAATGGGGCCCACCATTTTAGACCATTGTGTAATTATTTTAACTCTAGAGCCAATCTCAGTATCCGACCATCAAAATGAAAAGTTTCCAATTTTGTTTCTTGACCCACTTTGATCTCTGACTAATGCCATAATGGTAGCCGTGAAAGAAGCATGTAATTACCAAAGAACTATCATTATGTGCCCTAGTATGTATAATAAAATGTGACTATAAAACATTTTGTCCTGCAACCATTGACAGAATATGATGACGGATAAAGCAGTCACTCATGTGATGTCACATGCATAGGTACATTACAAAATTGCTCATTTGACTGCTAGGTCATTGTACAATGTGGCTGAAATAACAGGAATAATAGATTTGCTCTTAATTTTTAGGTCTGCAGTCTGACGGAATTTCCCATTCTTACCGTCCCAGGATAAAGCAGATATCCAGGGCTTTAGATCACACTAATTTGGGCACAACAGGTTTTTTGTTTAAATTTGTTCTTAGCACACCAAGGTCTTCTTAGCGCTGTAATGTTAATAATAGCTGGTAAAGAGGAGTTGTACATACTCAGAAATGCATTTTAAGTTATATTAACACTAATTACAGATTAACCTTCCATTTCTTTTGAGGTGAAATTTTTTGTGGTTAGAATGCTTGGACTTAATTTGGGCTTGATGATTTTGGGCACACTCTTTACCGCCTCAGCTTTGGTGCAGTCTAAAGCCCTGGATATCCAACATCATTAACTACTTATTCGCTATTTAAATTTGTGTTATTTATTTCAGATGAAAATGGTTTGACATTGATCTACTCACGACATGAGGTATGTTAGTGTTAGCCGCCATTATAGATTTATTGTGTACAAAGTCATCTGTAAGGAATTATTAGCATCCATCAACATGTTTATATTCTTGGCTGTGAATGGAAATTGTGGTATCCTTTTGGCTTTGTATATGGTCAATATCACATCACAGTAATTTCACTTCAGCTATGTTTTTGGTGTGTGTGTGTGTGTGTGTGTGTGTGTTTGACATCCATTAGATGATCAATAATAAATCAATGCGTTCTAGTGGTGTCATACAACACGAAACAAATTTTATAGCTGACAGTAATCTCCATGTTTTCATTAATCTGCCAAAAGCTTTATTGTTATTTCAATTCCTGCAGACAAAGCATATGACCATGAAACAGATTGTTGACTTGTGAATTTCAGAAACTTCCTCTTAAAGACTTCAGCAATGAAGTTAGGGCCATTATGGACGTTCAGTCTTTCATCAAGAATACAGCATTGTTGCTACAAATGGAAAAGACCAACTTGGATGAGATTATTGAGGAAATTATCGAAAAGATGCTCGGCCATTTGGATAACCCGACCTGCCTGGACCAAGCCAAAGCAGCACTTTTCACACACGACTATGGTGAGCAGCCCAATAAACCAGATAGCATGCTGCCCAAAGGTGGACCATCAGTGGCGCCATCATTAGTTCCACCAGCATTAGTTCCACCAGCATTTGTGCCAGGTAGCCACTGTTGGCACACTGGTGTTGACCATGAACAGGTTGTTGCTCATTTAAACAAAAACAAATAGTCCATGGGCCAGAGGCCAATGTTTCATGATTTGGTACCACTCAGAGGGACAAAGGCTCATAGGTGGGTTTTTTATAGGTCTATGCATGTAGATAATAAAATGAGGTGATAGCCTTACGTATCGAGTAGCTTTCTGTAATTTTCTCCCTGAAAACTGAATAGTGTGCGAAAAAGATTCGAAGGAAATTTTGGGAGTAGGGGAAACTTAATTTGGAATAACCTTCCTTAGAATCACTCTATCATAACAATTCACCACTCAAAATTTGTGTTTTGAAGCTCTCTAACGATTACATATCATAATATGCAAATGAACCACAAATGTGGGTCATCAGAGGTCAAAAGGTCACCAATTTTGAGTGAAGCCAAAATTTGAGGATTGCAGCTTTGCCTCATCATTTATTAGCACATTTACCAAAATTAGGCCTAAAAATGGCTGGAAACTCTGTCAGAAGGAATTTCCAACCATTTAAAGGTACCCATGTTCAGCCATCTAGAAAGATATTGAAACTGAAACAAATCAGCCACGGTAAGTTTTTTGCAGAAATTGATACTTTTATGATACCGGTATAGCAAATTTACCATCAATGTTAACTAATACAACACCCTATTACAACAATTAAATGCCCAAAATGTTTTTTTTATGAAGTGCTTTTGGCATCTGATGTCTTTTAAAAACAAATATTATTGGCATGTATAAAAGTAGGTCATCAGAGGTCAGAAGGTCACTATTCAGTTTTCTATGATTTGATGGTACCAACCAAGCTCATTCCGAAAAATAAGGATGGAAACGGCAATGAGAAAGTTATAATAAACACCTGTGGTTGTATCTGAGTACTCTAATTCAGTTTTTGTTTTCAGATTGAACAGGTACAGGCTAGTGGAAATCTTGAAATCCATCAGCGTTTCAATAGATGGCACTAGCTGTCTACTGTAAAATACTTTATTTTCACGGGAACTTAGATGACCCGGTCTGTTTTTCCAGTGTAGATGACTTGGGGTAGTAACATGTCTCCACTTTTGGTGATCGTCCGATATTGTCACCTGTTTAGCGCCTCTCTTCTATGGTCCAATCACCCCCAGGAATGAGTGATACTCCAGTCTGGTCCCAGTTAATTACCAACTTGTCTGGAATTGAATGTTTGCTTACTGTATCGCTCACCCGTTTAAGAAAGACCTCCTTTATTTCTTCACCACGCTTTCGCTTTTTAGGAGTATCCTGTGACGTCAGCTTGTCAACTGACGTATTTGCTGCAACTATTGTTTTTGCCTCGTTTTCAGTTTTACTTTCGCATGGATTTGGCAAACCGGGCGTTTTGGGTTTTGGGGAAGTAAAGACATTGTGGATGGTACTGAATTACAAAAATTAATACCTCTGTATATAATATAATGCTTACAAGCAGCCTTTTACCCAATCTCAGTGAGACCCTTTACTTGTTATAACACTAATCATTTGATCTGGTAGAATGCCGACACGATCAACTGGTCGTCTTTATTTATAGATCAAATCTTAATTGATAAACTATTCAGGACTAATTAAGCCCATGTCAAGGTACCGACAGTTAATATTGCGTATGCACTAACTGTAAAAACAGGATTTATTGATCAATAATAGTGGTGTTAAAAAAAATAAAAAGGAAAAAAATAAAAGTTTAATCAAGGATGCGCAAAATATTAATTCCGCGAACATGGTGATTTTTCTTTAGTGCGAAAATTACACCCCTAAAAAATGAAGTATTTTACAGTATTTCACTTTCACCAAATGAAGGTGCAATATAATCCTTTGCATTTTGTTCAGTTTCAATCTTTGCTGCTTTGGCCACATATATGTGATACATTTGCAGCCTTGTAATATATAGGTAATATATACATTAATGATAAACTGTGACCTGCAGTAATAAAATGTATCTTATCTTATTGTATCATATACACCTAGTGCCACATCCACTTAGACTATTGTAACAACATTGAACTATTTGAGGGTCACAGGTTTGGTACTGCATATAGGAACACAGGACTGGCTTTATCAAAAGACTGCAGAAGGAATTTACAACAATTTAAAGGCACCCATGTTCATCCATCTAGAAAATATTGAAACGGAAACAAACAAGCCAAGGTCTCGTTTTTGCAGAAATTGATACTTTTATGATATGTCAAATTTACCAAACTAACACAATAAATACCCTATTAGAACAACTAAACACTCAATACATTTATTATGAAGTGTTCTTGGCATCTGAATTTTTTTTATGAAAATTATTATTGGCATGTTTAAAAGAAGCTTATCAGAGGTCAAAAGGTCACTATTCAGTTTTCTATGATTTGACAGTACCAACCAAGCTCATCCTGTCTCTGGATGTTAACACTACTTTGCTTTTTTTGTCGGAAAAAAATTAGATAGCCAGTCTGGTGTGCATGGAACTGCTACCCTGATGTGACCTTTGTCATTACCAGCTACTTGAATGCATTACAGTTATCTTGTATGATAAATTCAGTGACCTGAAAATTGTCAATGAAGCAAGGGGGAGATGACAGAAACCAGTTCATTTACACTAGGATGTCCGACTGTAAGCATCCAAAACAGGTTGCCTACCAAGATGAATTATGGCTCACCAGTGAAAGTTACCAAACTGCACCCACTCGGAGGAGGGGTGGTGATGGACTTTTGATAAAGACAGCCTTTGTACTTGTAGGCTACAAGTACTGCAGTACATTAAGTGGGTGTCAGCCCATTACGGCTGTCTCATTTGCAATAGGTCTTAAAGATAAGAGTATAGCATTACCTGCATAATAATGGAAAAGTGGGTACAATCTTTACTTGGGACGTTTTGGTGCTTAATAAAATTACACGACCAAGCTTTTATTTGTTTGCGTCTGTTAGTAATAATAGTAAAATAAGTAAAGTGTTGTTAAAGTGTAATTATTAAGTATGGTTTTCATAGATGTGTGCCAAGCTATGTTGAATTATTATCTTAATGGCTGTTAGTGTGCTGGACATTGAAAATGTCCAGCATGACCGAATATAGGTGACCTTTTGACCTTTTTAGGCCTGCTTCATGCTTCAGTTACCCAAAAAGATACACAACTCCTTTGTAATAAAAAAATGTGTGAGACTTATTGTCATTATAGTGTGATTTAAGGTTGATTTTGGTGTTAGTACTGATATATCATAACATTATTAATTCCTGCAAAAAGGTACCTTGGCTCGTTTATTTCCATTTCAATATTTTTCTAGATGACTGAATATGGGTGCCTTAGATTGTTGGAAATTCCTTCTGACACAGTTTCCAGTCATTTCTAGGCCTAATTTTGGCAAATGTCCCAATAGATGACGAGTCAAAGTTGAAATCTGTACATTTTGAGCTTGACCCAAAATTGGTGACCTTTTGACCTCTGATGACCTACTTTTGTGTTTCATTTGCATATTATAATATGTAATCGTTACAGGGATTCAAAACACATTTTGAGTGGTGAATTCCTATGATAGGATGATTCTAAGGAAAATTACTCCAAATTAAGTTTCCCTTTCCCCCAAAATTTGCTTAGCATTTTTTTCCGCATACTATTCAATTTTGACAGTGAAAATGACAGAAAGCTACTCAGTGCTGGAGGCTATCACCTCATTTTATTATCTACAAGCATAGACCTACCAAACAAATCCTATGAGCCTTTGTCTCTCTGGGTGGTACCAAATTTTGATCTGGCCCATGGACTAAAACTGTTGGTGTGACAGTGATTTCAGACTGTAACTGTTCTGACCAAAATCAGTGTTGTACCAATGTACTGTTGCTATCTGATAAAGAGTTATTTCAGTACTTTTTGGCGGAGATTGTTTTTGATTAAATTTTATTCTTTTTAAAGGATTTAATGGCCACTTTGAACCTAATTGGTGGAAATGGGTCTTTCAAATATATATTTCATATTGCTGAAACAGTTTTTGGTAGCCAAACTATTTTGTTCTCCATCAAGTCCCATGTTTTGTAAATGGTAATAAAACATACATATTTATATTGTTCATATTGCTAAAACAGTTTTTAGTACCAAAACTATTTTGTTAATAAAGTCCATCTTTTTTCAAATGATAAAAACCCCAAACTTATTTATAGAACATTGTTTAAGTAAAACTCTATAAACAATAGATATTTGGTGTTTTATTGTAACCTGCATATTTTGGATTTTCGGATTTCTGATTGTGCTTACATGTGTTCCCAAATTCTAAGAACAATGGAATTTACGTCATGTAACAATTTTTTTTTTAAAAAGAGGTTTGTCCCTGACAAAATGTTATTTGATTTTTCAGTTCACCAACTGAGTCGCACATTGCAGTGTTCCAGTATTGATCCCGAAGGAGGTGGCTTTGTTTATGACCAGAACTTTGTGTGTGCTCTGTGAGTATAGCTGCCTATATTGGCCAGGCTTGTTGGGTGGAACCGTTCATGCCAGAATATTCCTAAGAGGTCATCCACAATTACCAAAAGTTTAACAAGTCATATGCATGGGGTCACATTTGTTGGGTTTTGAAAATTATAGGGGAGTGGAAAATTGCACACCACAATATGCTAAGGCCAGTGAAAATTCACTCCCCAAAATAAATAAAATAGACTGTGTAACTTCAGTTGGATTGTGACTGTCTATTAAACTAGTATTTTCAGATTTGTTTAACAAAGAGAAATACCAGTTTAACGACTTCATGGAAGTCACTACCATGTTTTTAATTTCTATTGTTTTAATAAAAGGACATTCCTATCAGCTAAAAGAGCAATGAAAACTGTTGATTTTTATAAACAGTGGAAATAAATATACCCATCTATTTGACGTGCACCATTTATTGAGTGTAACGTGCGCTGTTTTTCACACTCATCAGATTGAAATTACGTACGCTGTACAAGCGCGATCGCACCCGTGCACTTTAAAAAGCAAAGTCTGAGGCCAGGGAGTTCATGTCAATGTACAATCTATACCATTAAGAAAATATCTATGGCCAAAAACTTGTCATGGAAAAAAAGAAAATTAATAGTCCACAGTAAAAAAAAGTGCTGCACAGAACTAAAAACTCCACAGCAATCCACACGGCATTGCTGATAGTCGTGGGCAAGTGCAGGGGTTGATGTATAGACCGCAAGTATTGGTGAAGTATTCCTTAAACAATCAACATTTTAGATGTATGCTTTTAGGAAAGAAAGAAAGAAAGAAATGTGTTATTTAACGATGCACTCAACACATTTTATTTACGGTTATATGGCATCAGACATATGGTTAAGGACCACACAGATTTTGAGAGGAAACCCACTATCGCTGCTTCATGGGCTACTCTTTCCGATTAACAGCAAGGGATCTTTTATTTGTGCTTCCCACAGACAGGATAGCACAAACCATAGCCTTTGTTGAACCAGTTATGGATCACTGGTCAGTGCAAGTGGTTTACACCTACCCATTGAGCCTTACAGAGCACTCACTCGAGGTTTGGAGTCGGTAACTGGATTAAAAATCCCATGCCTCGACTGGGATCCAAACCCAGTACCTACCAGCCTGTAGACTGATGGCCTAACCACTATGCCACCGAGGCCGGTATATGCTTTTAGGAGGGGCTGTCAAAAAGGAGTATTGTGTTTTGGCTTATGTAAATGTTGATCATTCTGAACAGCCTCTTAAAGCGACATACCCTAGTTTTTAAAAAGGCATGTTCGTCTAAGAAGTAATGGTTAATGAGACAA
>JAECMU010186157.1:0-12164 GCA_016106625.1 Dracogyra subfuscus
ATATGCAAGGTGGGAAACAGATTGATCAAACACAGACAACCTCTTACTGAAAATTAAACAAACAAAAGAGAGGACATTTTCACAACAAAAGTTATATGAGTCAGTTCCTGGAATGATAATCTTTAGACTTATACCTTTTAAAGGCATACTATTACAGATTAAAGGACCTTATTTCTCTAAAAATGAATAATAAATCAAAATTGCATTAACTTTTACATACTAAATCTAGCTATTGTATCACTTTTAACTACACTATGATGGAGTGAAATTTATGTTAACCCTCTCAGCAATGTTAGTTTTTGAATTATGGACCATTGCCATAATTCAATTATTTTTACAAAATATAATTATGTGGAGTATGGTAATATGGTGGTTATTTTTAAGGAATACTTTGCTAGGCCATTTAATAGATCATTGATCTGTGACGATATGCCTTTAATGTCATTCATTGTATAATTTCCCACCCTATCTTTATAAATATATGAACATGAACAATATCACAAAATGCGCATGAGTGGTCCATTGCTCGGTATTAATTAAACATCTAAAAACTCTAACCAGGACCCGAACACCCTTGGTTAAAGGTGTCTGGTGTTGGAACAATGCTGCCTACCTACATTAGAAAATAAAATAAAAAATCAGCAGTTATATGGATTAATTTATGTTTTTATTGTATAACATATGACATGCAAGGACTCATGGCTGTGCTCTTTTTGTTCAGCTATAACTTTCAAAATGTTTTGTAATATAAAAAAGAAGAAGATAGGTACATGGATTACAACTAATTGATTTATTTATAATGTAATTTAAAATGCATTAATTCTGTACCTACTGAACTGCCACACAAACGATGTTTGCTTTTAAGGATGACCTAACTGTCATTCCCTGATCTTGTATTTGTAACCGTAATATTAAACGTTTGATACACTACATGTGTTGTGTGTACACTGTACTTATGTGTTTTTCTGTATTATTATTGTAGTGTAGCAGAAGAGAAAAAAGAGAAAAGGTGAATGATCACAGATTTAAGAATGTTTATATGTACTAATTTATAATTTTTATGGTCAGCCATTAATCAAAATCTTTTAACATGTTAATATTTTCAATTAGAATCTTGTTTGTTGAAGGAACTGTCCTGATTTTTCTGCCATTGTAATATGCTTCCGTCTAACAGAGCCTTTTTGGCAACTAAAATTACATATTATATATATTATATATCTAATCAGGATTTTAAATTTTATAAAAAGTTAGATGATAAAGGGTGTGCCCAAAATAAATATGCCCAAATTAAGTACTAGTAAGCCTGGAAATTAAGTATAAACATGCTAACATCAAACATATCACCTGAAACTCAATGAAATAATCTGTAATTAGATTAAAATAGTAACTTGAAATGCATTTCTGAATGTGTACAACTCTTTTATCAGCTATTATTAACATTACTGCACTAACAAGACCTTCAATTGAGCTATTTCTTAATCCAACCAACTGGTTTAACAAAAGCTGTGGTATGTACTATCCTGTCTGTGGGATGGTGCATATGAAAGATCCCTTGTTGCTAATCGAACAGAGTAGTCCATGAAGTGGCAACAACGTGTTTCCTCTCTCATATCTGTGTGGTCCGTGACCATATGTTTGATGCCATAAAACCATAAATAAAATGTGTTACGTGTGTCGTTAAATAAAACATTTCCTTTCTTCCTATCTTCTAACAAGACCTTAGGGTGGTCAGAACAAAAAGCTAATTGTGCCTAAGTTAGTAAGATCTAAAACCCTGCTGATGAGTTTGTGGTTGTGTACTAATTTTTGTTGACTTTCTTCTTTATGTATATATTTGTTTGTAGGTACAAATTTATTGGAAGATAAAATCTGGTTTGGGCTGCTACAAACATCTCGTTTATACAGATACATGTATTGATATTCTAAACAGGAAAATACCATTAAAGGGACAGACCCTAGTTTCAACCCGTGAAAATTAACACTAAGTTTAATTAATCTGCAAACCTGTAACACATTTGGATAAAGTTACAACTGAGTGAAACACGAGTCTGTGACTTTGAAGTGGTGTAATAGTCTCTAAAAATAGACTAAATTTCCAACTCCATACCTGTTACTTCTCAGCCACACATGTGTTTTTTTAAATATGAGAAATGCATTTTGTGATATTAAAAACTCCAGGATGTCCCAAAACATTTCAAATGTACAGAAATGAATAAACTAAACAATAAAATGTAAGTAAAGTATGATTTCAGTTATAAAAAAATGGCTCTAATAGTAAAATAATATATGCCTTATTGTTTAAAAACTAGGGTATGTCCCTTTAACCTGTAATTTTATTCATCAAGAAGGATGTGTTACTCGTAAACATGTTACAGTCTCGGGACAGTCTCTTTAACTAGCAGCGTGGCTAATTTTACATGTACACGTAATAATAAAAGTGTAAATATATTTTATAGTTTGTTGTTGGAACACTGCAGCACTTGATGGCTGTTATGCATTTTCTCACCTTTTGTTTTATAATTTATCAGTGGCAGCTGTGTAGTTACCTTTATGTTAATGTTTGACTTGAATAAAGCCTAGCTCAGGTCGACCTTGCCATCAATGTAGCAGTTTTTATTTGATGTGGTATAATGATGATCAAGGTGTAACTATTTACTACTATTTTTCCAACAACTCACTAACAGGATGGGTGGATGGATGGATGGATGGATGGATGGATGGATGGATGGATGGATGGATGGATGGATGGAAGAATGAATGGATGGATGGATGGATGGATGGATGGAAGAATGGATGGATGGATGGATGGATGGAAGAATGGATGGATGGATGGATGGATGGATGGATGGATGGATGATTGAATGGAAGAAGAGGACTATTATTTATTGTGCCCTGATATGTATTTTGGTAATGAGCTACTCTCGATTTACTAAGTCTAAACTATATTAGCTCGCTCAAAAAGTTTCTATCTTTCGATCGACCGTTCAAAACTGCGCCAAAATTCCTTCAAGTAAATTGCGCTTTCTCTTTTTGGAACTGCTCCTTCAAAATTCAATAGCCCCAAACACCCATCGCCTGTTACCAACCTTGGTTGGGCTGCTGGTGCTCCCTTGCACCTGCCAGTGCAGGCGTCCCCTCTTCACCCCCCCCCCCCCATCTGTCTTGGACGAAAGGGCTTGCTCCGCAAGCTCTTGCGCCCACGACAGGCGTGTGCTACAACAGCTTGCTCTGAATGTGCACGTTAAACTGTATGACCTGACCTGACCTGTATTTTGGTTTTTTATTGCCCCCACTCCATCTTATTTTCTTCTAAATCTAGTCTCATAGATATATAAATTGATGTTAAGTTAAACATGTATTATGTACCATTATGAGCATGATTCTGTAAGGTTCAGTTTGCTTTACACTGTCAGTGTAAATGTTGTACACATGCATGCAGATGTTTCCTTACACATGGTGACGTGTTTGTGCCATTGTTAAAAAAGCATGCTCTTTACATTCACTGGTTGACATGTGTAACAATACATATTGTATATCCAATGTACATTTCTTTCTTATTTAAATTTGTCTGCTTTAATGTCAAATATTTGATCAAATTTGGAAAATTATCTATGTATCTATTGTTGCATCATTTTATTTCAGCATGATCAATATTACATTCTGATAAATTATTTATTTATTTGTGTTATGTAAGGTAGTGGACTCAATCGGACATTACCGTAACCATAAGATTTCTGGGGCAGTAAACATTTTTCCTCTTCTTTTTTTTCAAATAAAAACAAAAAGCCCCAGAACCCACAATTGTTATTTTTAAGACACCCCCCCCCCACCAAACACACACACACACACACATGCACACACACACACACACACACACACACACATACACACATACATACATACACACACACACATGCACACACACACACACACACACTCCTCCCCTTGATCTTATTAACCTGAGGTTCAAATATGTAATCCATAGCATTGCAACACAGTAGCAGGCCTTGACCATAACATTTTTCAATGGTAGCCTAGATAAATCCTGAAATTTACATTACAAAGAACATTTATAATTTTAATTTAGTTAAAAAAATAATTAATCATTCATTAAGATGAATATCCATGGGTGTGACTACATTATATTAGTGATACCAACTCAGTTTACTGGGTCAGTCTAACATGTTTTGGCACGATTCCTTTTAAAGAAGTTTTTTTTTTACACAATTTTTTTTTTTTAAATCAATCATTCCATGGAATAATCTTTACCAAGTGTCAGAAAAACCATCTGCAAAAGGACAAGTGTCAGAAATATTTTATATTTCATTCAGTTTTATTATTTTAGTACATGTATTATAACATTCACTGCATTTTCTTTGTATGGTAATGTCACTCCTGATCTCAGCTGATATATATATGCATGTATGTATATTACATCATGAGAAAGAATGCATGCAGTGGTACATATTACATGAGGTTGCATACTACCTTGATGAAAGTATGATCTAATCAATAAGTAGCAATGGCCATCTGTCTCCTTAACAATGAACCGGCCTTGGTGGCATCATGGTTAGACCATCGGTCTACAGGCTGGTAGGTACTGGGTTCAGATTCAGATCCCAGTCGAGGCATGGGATTTTTAATCTAGATACCAACTCCAAACCCTGAGTGAGTGCTTTGCAAGGCTCAATGGGTAGGTGTAAACCATTTGCACCGACCAGTGATTCATAACTGATTCAACAAAGGCCATGATTTGTGCTATCCTGCCTGTGGGAAGCGCAAATAAAAGATTCCATGATGTGGCGACAGCGGGTTTCCTCTCAATATCTGTGTGGTCCTTAACCATATATCTGACGCCAAATCACCATAAATAAAATGTGTTGAGTGCGTCGTAAAATAAAACATTTCTTTCTTTCTTTCTTTCCTTAAAAATGATACCAGTTAATGAAAATGACACCAGGGCTTATGGTAGCCCCACAGCCATGGCTAGTAATATTCAGTGTTGGGCTACTACATGTATTATTGCTATGTGCAATGGCTAGTAAACAAAAAGTTGTCAAATGCTGCATTTAAGTCTATTTTGTAAATATATCACTATATCTCTGTCTTTAGGTAACATATTGATTATTACTGTTATTACTGTTAGTAAAATTGTAAAGTTAAGTAGGGCTAATGAATTTATAATTGTAGCTAATGCATTTTTAAAATCACTGGCTAGTGGATTTTGTGAAAATTGTAGAAGTCCTGGACACCTTACCATCTAGGGATTTAACTAAATATATTTTTAGCATGGTTTTCTGGGCATTTGTTACCAGTCGATCAAACTAGAATTGTATTTTTTGTCTTTTACTCTTACATTTATGCTGCACTATACCAGTAAATGATATATATGTGTTGACATACACAATGTAACTTCAGAATTGTATGTTAGATGTGTTGTGTTTACTAAGCCTGGTGCTTATAAAACATTTTAGAGTCTTAGACTCGACACTCTTAATAGAGTCTGAGAGGTAAATGTCATGGCAACGCAATACAAACTATATGTGTACAACGTCATTAGAGATTTATAAGCTGTATTATTACTGTAAGCAAACACAGGGGAATCAGTGTTTCAAAGAAATGTTTTAGGTGTTATTCACCTCTCATTAAGGACGTTACAGTCATGATACTCAAATTTGTCAGTGTATGTAATTAATTCTGCATTACATACATTATGGAGGCAGGATCTAGCTTGTCTGAGGTACTTGGATTGAAAGATTGAATCCCCTCAAAGGTCCACTGTCTGATTATTTTTTCCCATCCCAACCAGTGCTCAAAAGTATGTGCTGTCCTATCTGTGGAAAAGTGTGTATAAAGATCCTTTACTGCTAATAGAAAATTGTAAACTGATGGCAAGTTTGTTTTGTATTGTGATTGGTTAATTACATTCTTTTTCCGGGATCAAATGAAAATAACACCCGGAAAGCTGATGATGTCATTAAAAAGTGATGTCATTAGCAATTGGAATAGGCCAAGTTGGCGGTTCAAAGTTCAACAGTAAGATTGTAGCCAGGTATTTTTGTTAAGAAAGATGAAATATACAGTTAGTAGAAAAACAATTCAGTTTACTGTGGGCATAACCATATGGAGTTTATAGATTTGTTGGTGATATATTGTCTATTCGATGCCCACAAATGTTTAATTTTAACTTCAGGCTAACACCTTAAGACAAAAATTATATTTGTGGGATCAAATAGACAATAACACCTGCAAATGTAAAAACTCCATATGATTGTCTCCTAATTGTAGTGGGTTTCCTCTGAAGACTATGTGTCGCAATTAATGACCTCCAATAGCCAGTGATTAATTAATCAATGTGCTCTAGTGGTGTCATTAAAAACAAACTTTATATTCTACTTGACGGATTTGACTGTTTTTCTTTTCAGTAGATCTCCCATATCTGAAGGTGCCTCTGCACACGGTGATAAAACTGACTCCGGTTGCCTATGGTTGTAGAGTTGAGTTCTTCCATCTCAAAGTAGAGGCTGTCAACACTCATCGAGAAAAACCAAAGGTGTGTTTTGTCATAAAGTTTATTAAAGGGACAGACCCTAATTTTCAAGGCATAAAAATTAACAATAAGTTTTATTAATCTTCAAACCTGTAACACATTTGGATAAAGTTACAATTGAGTGAAACATGAGTCTGTGACTTTGAAATGGTGAAATACCATCTAAAAATAGACTAAAACTTGACTCCATACCTGTAACTATTACTTCTCAGACGCATGTGCATGTTTTTTAAATATGAAAAAAGTATTTTGTGACATTAGAAACACCAGAATGACCAGAAACAAGGCAAATGTATGGAAATTGATAATCTAAACCATAAAATCTAAGTAAAGCTATCATAGTAAAAATTATGCATCAGTGTTTAAAAACTGGGGTATGTCCCTTTAAATTTTGTACACACCTTATGGGGGCGGGGGAGAGTTTCAGTATCTAGTTCCTTGTCTAGATTCTAAGGTTTTAATAAATATTCATTTGTTCATTCATTTGTTTCCTCACTCACTCACTCATTCACTCACTCATTTATTTGAACATTCTTTAAAATTTTGCATATACATACAATATAAGAGATATATATGTATACAGTCAAACCTGTCTTTAAGTGGTCACACAAGAGAGTAGATAAAAGTGTCCGCTTAAGACAGGTGGCCGCTGATTACAGATTGCCATATATAGTCTTTAAAATATTGCTTATAATACCGTCTGTACTGCTAATCAACAGATGTGTTCTTCACAGTTGACTATAAATAAATTTTTGACATGTCGTCTCCTTCAGAAATAATACAGATGGAATGTATTAAATTAACCGTTATCAACAAGTTTGTTTTCTTTTTCCATTTAATTATTTAATTCCTATTTCATATGGTGTATTGTCATAGTAAATGGCCACTTAATACAGGTATTTTGGCAATTTGGGATCCAATTTAGGTGGCCGCTGGCTGTGTTAAGACGGGTGATCGCTTATTACAAGTGCATTTACGTTATAAATTGTTTGGGAGGAACAAAGTGGCCGCTTAAGGCAGGTGACCACTGAGTACAGGTGGCCGCTAAGTCAGGTTTGACTGTGTGTGTGTGTATATATATATATAATATATATATATATATATATATATATGTTATTTGTGTGTTATCAGTTTTTAATAAACCTTATTACTTCATATCTACAGAATGTTGATAGGTTGCGGTCCGTGGACGAAGCTTTGGAAACAGTTCCCAATCATGAGTAACAGTGCCATGATAATAAACAGTGGAGACAGTTTCCAAACATCAGTGACAGTGCCAAGATGATAAACACTGGAGACAGTTTCCAAACATCAGTGACAGTGCCAAGATGATCAACACTGGAGACAGTTTCCAAACATCAGTAACAGTGTCGTGATAATGATAAGCACTGGAAACAGGTCCAAATGATCAGTAACAGTGCCATGACAGTAAACATTGGAAACCGTTCCCAATACACCAGTAATAATGTCTTGAGGACAGTAAACTTTGGAAACAGTTCCCAATCATTAGTAATAGTGTTTTGATGGCATTCATCATTGGAATCAGTTCCCAGTCATCAGTAACAGTGTTTTGATGGCATTCGTCATTGGAAACAGTTCCCAATCATGAGTATAAGTGTTTTGATGACGGTTAACATTGGAAACAGTTCCCAGTCATCAGTAACAGTGTTTTGATAACATTCAACATTGGAAACAGTTCTCAATAATTAGTAAAAGTGTTTTAATGACATTCAAAATTGAAAACAGTTCCCAATCATCAGTAACAGTGTTTTGATGACAAACAAAATTGGAAACGGTCCCAAATCATCAGTCAGTGTCATAGTGAATATAAAGAAAACTTTTTTCAATACAACCAACCTTCTTCCAGGTCTTTTTGCAGCTATTTTTAAGTCCCAGAATCGGGGCTGGTGTAAATGCAGTATGCAGATATACATGTATATTTTACATTGTATTTTCATCACATGATTTCATTACAAAGTTTACTTTCTTGTGACCCATTATCGTCATCCTTGATGATGTATCTGATGCTTGAAACCTATTCAGATAACCTGTGTTAAATTGGACTTGTTGTTGAGACAAAAAGTTAATCAGGGTTGAGTACAGTCAGACATAGCACAAAAATGTCCGCTAGACAAGTTTATGCGCTTCACAGTACCGTAAACTAAATGGCCACATCAGGAACCAGTCAAATAGTTAGCAAATGTTAGCAAAACATTTACTGGTGGAACAGTATTCAGGGATGAAAAAAAAGTTCATATGTTTCTGAAATTGCAGATTTTAGTTTTATCATAAGCAGTCTGTTACTGATCTTGTTCTTTGATGAACAAGCGCACAATAACCTCCTGCCTTTCAATACCATACAAATGTTTCTCATTTTGTGTGTGTGTTTGTATCATTTACTTTTTGTATCTTATAAATATTTTTAAAACTTTATATGGGTTGAGTGCTAGCTCGTCCTTTACTGTGTAAAGGCACCAGCAAAATGACGTCTGCTAAATGTTATTATCTTTCACGTCAAGCTTGAGTAGGAATTAGTCACTGTATCATGTACTAGTAGACAAATGATTAATTTTCATATTTTAGGATTAAAATTAAAACAGGGTATTTTAACTCAGGATAAAACTGTTTGCCTGTTAGATGGTTTTGTCATGGAGACAAGATTTAACCAGGATTAAAACAGTGTGGGTTATTTTCACCCTGGATAAAATGCTGTAGCTACAGACACTGTAATTATAGGGCATTTGTATGATATGCAGTCGTCATGTTACTGTGATTTATAGAGGTACATGTACATGTAGTATTCAGTGTTTTTACATCTTTAAAATATTAGGGCCTCCATTGTTGATAATGTATCTATGCTGTAGTCGTCGTAAATAAATGTTATTTTATTATTAATTTAAAATGTTAAGGCCTAGAAATTCTTCTTTCTTTTTTGCAAAGTCAGATTCAGACATGATCACATGAGTTTGTCAATAATGATTGAACTAAAATGTGGTCACTGTTATAGTGAAAATAAGGTTAAATGTATATTTTTTATATTTTATTATTATTTGTTGGGTTTTATTATGGTATCACATTGTCTGTCCATTTCCGGAGCATTTTTTTCTTATCAATTTGTTTAGGATCATTGAACCTTGCATACAAGAACAGTGTGGAATGGCAGTCTTTCGCATAACATAACTAGGTCACTGTGACCTACGTTTCATGTATTACATCATATTAATGGAAATCCTTGTGCAAAGTATATCATTCTTCTCAATTAATTCTTATAAGATCATCAAATTATGCATGCAAGTACAACTTAGGATGGTGGTGTGTTGTGTACCAAAACTAGGTCACCACGACCTACTTTTCACACATTGCTGCACATTATCTTCCTTATCAATTCATATAGGATCATTAAACCTTGCATGCAGGTACAACTTGAGATGGTGGTATGTTGCATACCATAACTAGGTCACTTTGACCTACTTTTCATGCATTACAGCACATGAAAGGAAGGAAAGAAAGAAAGAAATGTTTTATTTAACAACACACTCAACACATTTTAGTTAGTTATATGGCGTCAGACATATGGTTAAGGACCACACAGATATTGAGAGAGGAAACCCGCTGTCGCCACTTCATGAACTACTCTTTCCGATTAGCAGCAAGGGATCTTTTATATTGACCATCCCACATACAGGATAGCACATACCATGGTGGTGCACTGGCTGTGACGAGAAATAGCCCAATGGGCCTACCGATGATGGGGATCGATCCCAGACTGACCGCACATTAAGCGAGCGCTGTACCACTGAGCTACGTCCCGCCCCTCACATGAAAGGAAATCCATGTCTGGGCCATATCTTTCTTATCAAGGTCATTGCGACTTGCATTTCACACATTAAAAGAAATCCTTGACTGGGCCATATGTTGCTTATCAGTTCTTAAGGATCATAAAACCTTACATGCAAATACTACTTCTGATGGTCGTGTGTTGCCTACCATAACTATGTCTCAGCGACCTACTTTTAACACATTAAAGGAAATCCTTGTCTAAGCCATATCTTCCTTATCAATTCATATCAGATTACCATGACCTACTTATGATGGGTGTATCATGGATCTTACCAGGCATCCTTGTTTTTTAAGCATCTTCCATCACCCCTGCTCCAACAATTTGATTAAGTTTGGAATTGGCCCTAAATTTGAACAACTTACAATTTAAACCTATCAGTATAAAATTATTGCTTATCATAATATCTAAAGAGATTTCAGATAAGATGTTTACAATCATGTCTTGAAATTATGAATCTGCTCAAACATGTTTTAAATGGTCAGAAGTGTCCACTTTCAACAGGTGGATGCTACTTACAGGTTTTTATTTGTACAATATACATTTGTAGTGAAATGTGTTTTATTTGTTCCTGTCTGTACCGTTAATTTATGGATGTAAACTCTACAGCATACTTTAAATGAACTTCTGATGTTACATTCCTCATGAATAATAAAATAAAACTAGACATGCTTTTGTCTCAACATTTCAGATTTCATCTAAAGGTTTGTTTACAGTAATTATGTTGATATCTTTGTCAACAGCTACTAAATGAGCTATAAATGCCAAGCTTGGTTTACCCAGACTAAGGTCTCACTACACAGATGTCATCTGCCATTGAAACCCATGTTAAATTGCCCAACTTCAAACGAAGACGAGTTCTCGTTGGCACTAACAACATACACCATTGCGAACATACATTATATAAGCATTTATTTTCACTCCAAAATTGAGAACATTTCCGTCTCAGTTTTTTGCTATATGTCCGCATCTGGCTGTACTACCAGTCCGAACAGGTGCTTCATTAACCGATTCGCTCAACTGTCACTTGCGCTATATACCCATGTCCCGAATAGTTGATGTACAATATTACAAAATAACATGGGCAAAATCCAGCCAGAAGGCTTACCATTAAACATACATATTGTTTTAATTCTTCACTATTTCCTGTAAGTGAACATGTGAACCATAATATGTGTCACAATTAGGAACTATAGTGGATCGTGATGAATGAACTCTCACCCGGAAGTGATCTGTGTAGTGAGACCTAATGTTTATGAACTCTTAACAGAATACAACACCATACATTTGACACACTATGTCACTCAATATTTAATGATTACTGTAAATTATCAGTGATGTTACTTTTAATTAAGTCCTGATGTTAATATGTATAGGCATTCATAAAACATGTAGTGTTTTACACATAATATTATGTAGCTGAAAGCATTTTTCGTAGGTCTATATAGACAAGTATTGACATAATATAAAACTAAAATATTGAAAACATATTTTATTTTATTTTTAATGTATGTACATGTACCAGGATATATGTATATATATATACTGCATGAATTTTGCACATGCATCTTAATTCTTAGATATACCAAATTTATAATGTGCTGTATACAGTAATCAGTGCTGTATAATTATGTAATTGTTTTATGGCGTAATTTTTGGTTTAAAACACAAACATAGGTAATAGCTCTTGAAACGTTTGTCAAGTTATTTTGTAGTTTTTTAGTTCATTTATATGTTTGTTGTGTTAATCCATGCCCGTAAGTTTGTGTCCTGTTG
>JAECMU010186193.1:0-19808 GCA_016106625.1 Dracogyra subfuscus
ATTTTAAGTTTAAGTGCGCGAATGCCCTTAAAAATAAAATAATAATTTAAAGCGCTCGAAAACTTCATTTTCGACTAACATTAAAAAAATAACAACAAAAGATTCATAATAATACACCTTTATTAATGAAGACAAATGAAACCAACACACCATCATCTAATCACATCTACAGGACCGGGGATGAGAACTAGCACATATGCTAAGGTCCTTCTTTTACATATTCAAGATAAACATAAAAAAAAAGATGCACCATGGTTACCAATCATGTAACTTTTGATGTCAAAGACTGTAATCAATGATTGTGTGGCCCGGTTCACAACAACACACATCTGATACTATTCTGGCTGAAAAACTTTAAAATCATAACAATATTAATAATAATAATAAAGTGATACGGTACCTTTAATTAAATTATAACTGGTTACCAATTGTCTTACGCTTTCATTTCTATTTTGCAATGAACGCCTACGCATAATTATAAATGGAACCAGTGGTTTACTTCCACTTTTAGTAAAAATATTTTTTATTTACAGTGAGATGTAGACTTCAATAAAAATAATAATAATAATAAAAAACTGTAGGCCCTACATTGGTAGGGAGATGAAATTAAATTGTTACTTTCGCAAATTGAAAATCAAAATGGCGGCCTGGTAGCACGTTAGCCAGAAAAAAACATGACGCAAATTTGATGAATGTAGCATCTTTTCGTCCTTTTCTCCTTGCCCTTTCCTTTCGTATTTCAGATTTCACCCAGTGTGGGGAAACTGCATTACCCGACATGCAGCCGATGCTTGCTCTGTACGCACATACATTTATCATGTTTAAAATCTCCTATCAAAATGAACAAGCAAACTCTCGCAATGCAACAGAAATTTTTCATATTATGGCTTCAGTTTACTGGATTGTTACAAACATTTTCATTGGTCGGTTGATAACAAAGACAGCTAATGACAACACTCCTTAGTAATTACACTGAACTCCAATATAGCAGATGCAATTTAACTCAGGATTTAAAAATATAGAATTTTAAAAATATATTCAGAAATGGTTGCATAAAAAAAAAAAATGATAGCTAATTGGAAAAAAATCCAGATATTTGGCATTAATTCCGGAATTCCGGATATGGGTTAAAAAATCCGGATTTTTTGGAAAAATCCGGAAAGTTGGTCACCCTGAGAATGCTGTCCTTTTGTAACACAATATTTTTTTATTTTTTTTATTCTCTAAGAACCATGGGAAGACTTAGAAAAATAAAGTTCAGTAGGATTAGATGCAATGACTTATGGTGCTATGGTAATTTGACCAAGAAAATTCTGACCCGAAGACAGATAGAAATTTAACAAGACTAATGATTCCTGCACTATTTGTGGATGATCTAAACACATGACTAACAATGGAATAAGAAAGTGGGGCCACTACACTAATACTTAATTTTATTTTTCATTCAAATTTAAAGGAATGCTTAAGCAATGCTTTTGGACTGGTATGCATATGCAAAGATATATAATGTCCATTATTGCTTAATATCAACAAGAATATTATTATATTTAATTTATAAAATGGTTAAATATGATGGCTATTAGATATAACGGGCACAGCCATTTTGTTCCATTCCAGTCAATACACCCCATGGCAAGCTGGTGGTTAAGCATAACATCAGGAATGAGCCTTAGAACTAGAGAAACACAATCTACCTGGTTTTTGCAGGTTGATAAACAGTCATACATTGCAATGTTCTGTAATAATAATGATCTCAGTAAGCCAGCAGTAAGTACAACGTATATATTATTTTTTAATACAAAATAAAACACCATTGTCAAAGTGGCTACACAACAAGTCGAAATAACTGTACCATGTTTTGTCGATGCATTAACCTACATACTGAAATGACACACAGAGTGTTTTCTTAGTTAATTGGTGTTAGTTGCTTCTACCTGTGATTCTTGATTGGCAGGTGCGTATTTCATTGGTAACCAGACGAGCCAATTATTTGACACTGTCTAGACACAAAAATACATACCTGTATTGTGTAATATTACCTGTCGCCCCTAAAATGGTAATGGACATGGTTTATTACTGTAAATAGTTTTGTAAAACTATTGTAGACTTTCCCATCTAACACCACAAAACTGACCAATTATGTAGTCCTACAGAAAATAAAATTATCATTTGGCTATCGTGGGTTGTCGTTTTTGTTTGAAGGTTGCATATCAATAGGCCTAATAGTGTACATTTTTCCTTTGGATTATTTAACAGAGAAAAATACTATAATCCCATTTTGTTGCAACTTTGAAATATATTAAGTTAAATAGTTTATTATATTATCACATCATTTATGTTGTTTTACAAGTCAGGGTGATCAAAGAGTGCATTTGTTTACACTGTACATACAGGCGATGGTCAGGAGATGACGTAACTACACCCCAAACTAGCTGTTCCGGACGCCTCAAAAAGAAAAGAAAATGGCTGCCCCCAGTTTGCAAGAATAATTAAGTTTTTTTAATTAACACTAAAGTTACGCATTTTTCAGGGTCAGTATGTGTTGGTGGTCTGGGTATGCATCTTTTCAACACATAAGGCTCATGTTTTAGTTTACTCTCCCTTTAAGACTTAGAGAATTAGTATTACTGTTGATTTCTTTGATTACCTTGGCACTTGACTGCCAGTTGCTCGGGGTGACAATGGGCTCCTCGTCATTTTTGTTCATCCCTTCAGGGGGAACCTCAAGCAGTTCATCCTCTGCTATATTCCCCCGACAAAGTGGACATTTGGAATTTGGCTGTAAAAAAAAAAGAAAAAAAGGTAAACTCCATTTATTAGTTATTAGTGACTAGGGGCGTCATGATACACCTACCTCACGATATGATACATACATACATAACCCGTGATATGATATGTATCACATTACTTGATTCAACATGTTTTCCCAGTAAAACAATAAGTTAAAGCTTCGATGAAATAATTCAATAAATAAATAAATATGATAAAAGTAAAACACTGATTAAACACCGTTTTAATGTTGAAACACCACATCATAGACATACTGACATAAGCAGGCACATACTCTGTTCACATCATCGTTTTTCAGTGAAGGAAATAACTTGTCAATATATACATCTCAGTACATATTTGTTTTGGTAAATCGATACAAAATTAAAATAGGAATAGATACATTGTCAAAATACGTTAACAAGCATGGGTACTGTAAGCAGTAGTATCGTGGTACATTATAACACCCCTAATATCGACCTACAGTGGTTTCTTATTTTCTCTGTAGTACGAAAGACATTAATCAGATTTAAGATACCTAGTGACACAGACTAATATCCAAATGCTCCCATATTTTTGTTAAAAAGCTCCTAATCGATGTTTAATGTGTCTTTTTCAACCAAGCATTCCTCTGGTCCTATTGCACACTAGGCTGTAATATCAACAAAAAGGGATGCATTTCTTTATGTATGTACTGCTTACTATTCATAAAAAACAAAGAAGAAATTTGTTAACACATTTAAATTGGGTTGTTTTAATAAATTACTAAACCTCTAATAATGAAACCTTCATATCAACATTTATTTTCTAAATACCATCACCATCTAAATAATTATCATTGTTTATGACGGCATGTCTTAAACAAAGTGTCTAGTTTTTCTCTTGTTTTTTGATTGGCTGGCTTCAACAAACCTTTAGGGATGGGATGTAATTCAGTGATAGAGTGATTGCTTAAGGTGCGATATCTCAAAGGATCTATTGCCCTCAGGGGACTCCCAGTGTCATGGTATGTACAGTCCTGTCCATGGGAAAGTACCTATGAAAAATATCCCTTCCTGTATTTTAGTAGTAGCAGATTGTGAGATGGCAGTAGGTTTTTTCTGTCTTCTTTCAATCAAATGTCAAAATGACCCATTTCTATATACCTAATACTTGTTTAAAATATGCTGAGGTGTCACTGAACAGACATTCCTTTCCTTTCCACCAACCTTTTCATTGTTGATGACGGCCTGGATGCAGGGTCGGCAGTAGACATGGGCACACGATGTGATCACGGGAAACCGGACACTCTCGAGACATACGGAACACTCCTCATCAGACCCAGAGTTCAAAACCTCGAGCAGGCTCGCAATCAACTTCTGCTTCTTCTCCTCATCAAGACCAGAGCTGCCATTTCCCTCCATTGCATCTGGGTAAAAAGTTTTAATTTTTATATAACTATGATAAAGTATTCTTATATCAAACTGCAAGGGACCATCAGTAGTTACTTTTATTATTAATGTATGATCTACTCACCCTAAACTTAACCCATTTTCTTTCTGGGAAAGGCTTCCCATAACCCCCGTTTATTGTGGTTGCATTCAATTCCACAGTGCCAGAAACACTGACCATGATAGTTAGTTCGTAATAGCAGTAGTTCATAAGTTGCTTAAGTTGGTTATTAATGTACAGAGATAAAACAAGACTTTACAATCAGTTCGTTCTATGTAGTAGTTTGTTCTAAGCATGTTCATTATCAATGTACTTTACTCAGTGACTGTGACCTTTGACTAAAGCTAAGTAAATGTTGGAAAAAACTTAAGCAAAAATTACACATTTGTCACTTTGCCTCTGAAAGAGAAAAAGGCACCCATCTATTGGCAAGTCATAAAAATTCCTTTTGTGTTTAGTGTGAGCTGAAACAGTAATCTTCATAACATTGTGGCAAAACAGAATGATGAATGACTGGACAAAATTAATTAAAGTACTATATATGAGACTCATTTGAAAAATAATAGCCCCAGTGTACAAGAACTAAATATTTTTTCCATGAGGGTTTTCAAAAGTATCTAACTCACTTCACTCATCAGATACCTTTAGCAACTACTCCAATGGGTACTTGTACATTATTCTTTATAACCAGTGTATTAGTGGATATATGGACGTAACAAATGATCATTATACATGTTTTAACTTGTTTTAAATTGCTAGACGGCAAAACAAGGTACCGGTATGCAAAATGTCTTCTAAGAAAACGATATTTGATCTTGATATCAATTAATGATGTACTGACTTACAAGAGACTATACTTTTTTTAATGCCTATGACCAACTCAAGGTAAACAAATTGGCTTCTATGATATATTTATCTTGATATCAAGTATTTGATGTACTCTGTGATGACCTACTCATCGTGTCAGCAACAGCAGCAGCAGCCTTGGCGACAAGTAGAGGATGACAACAAAGCTGGCGAAGTCGCATCAGAATGGCCAACACCTGGCCGTAGTTGTGAAGAAGAGTTCCTTGTTGGAAGTATCTACAAGAAAGATAATTAAATAACTATTACATATTGACAAAGTCACATCAGAAAGGCAGAGATAAGAAATGCTCAAGTTGGGATAGAGTGAGAGAAAGATAGAAATGTTTTATTTAATGACGCACTCAACACATTTTATTTATGGTTATATGGTGTCAGACATATGGTTAAGGACCATAAAGATTTTGAGAGGAAATCCGCTGTCGCCACTTCATGGGCTACTCTTTCTGATCAGCAGCAAGAAATCTTTTATTTGCTCTTCCCACAGGCAGGATAGCACAAACCACGGCCTTTGTTGAACCAGTTATGGATCACTGGTCGGTGCATGTGGTGGTTTACACCTACCCATTGTTTTTTTGTTTTTGTTTTTTTAACGACGCACTCAACACGTTATAATTACGGTTATATCTGCGTCGGACATATGGTTATGTCGAGAAAAATCCCAGTGGTTAGCTGACGGGGACCTACCCACTGAGCCTTGCAGAGCACTCAACTCAGGGTTTGCACTCACTCAGCCTGTTGACCGATGGCATAACCACGACGTCACCGAGGCCGGTAGACAGAGTGAGAGAGAAAATTTATTAATAGATATTGCATACACTGCAGTCTTTTCCCTAGCTTGTTTTAGCCTCGATAGTTCAGCACCATATTGCCTTAATTAGTGCCATGCTGCCATTTAATTAAACAAGCCTTTTTCCAATAATTAATTATAAAATTGCCTTAATAAAATACTCAGAAAATGTATTATTAATTAATAAAATATGCTTGTTATATATTTTATTATTCATTTATTAAAGCAAGCACATTAATTTTAATAAAAAATGTGTTGTTTTTAATAAAAATATTTATGAAAAAGCCTAGCTAAATGGTGAAAATGCCCCATAAATGTTTAGTCTACCATTCCTTGCTAAATATTTAGGGAAAACACTATTGTATGTACTTAATACCTTTAGAATAACAAAATAAAAGACTTCCAATCAAAATGTAGTTAAGTCCATTGTAAAGTAAATGCTAGATTTTTTTTACAAATATTTTTCAAGTGAAATTTAATTTTTTATTTTATATTTTTAAGGCATTAGAAATACTGCATATCAAGCAAACCTTTTTTTGGGGTGGAGGAGGGGCAATAACACAAATGGTGCAGGCCTTTATTCTCAGGATGGGAGACAATGAACCTCTATGATTTATAATGGTTTATAAATTGATATATCACTGATTAAGAATTTGTATGTTTACTGGCAGAGTAACAAGGAAAAAAGAAAGCAATGTTTTATTTAACGACGCACTCAACACGCTTTATTTACGGTTCTATGGTGTCACACAGATTTTGAGAGGAAACCCGCTGTCGCCACTTCATGGGCTACTCTTATGCTGATTAACAGCAAGGAATCTTTTATTTGTGCTTCCCACAGGCAGGATAGCACAAACCATGGCCTTTGTTAAACCAGTTATGGATCACTGGTCAGTGCAAGTGGTTTACACCTACCCATTGAGCCTTGCGTAGAGCACTCACTCGGGGTTTGGAGTCGGTATCTGAATTAAAAATCCCATGCCTCGACTGTGATCCAAACCCAGTAACTACTAGCCTGTAGATGATTGGCCTAACCATGACACCACCGAGGCCAGTCACAGAGTAACAAAACAGTTAACCTACTACAAAACACACTGGAAATGTCTATCACCCACACCAGGGCATAACATTTTTTTCATTTTTTTTTCAGACAACCAATATCTCGTTTGTGTAGTTCAGATACAAATGAGAAGGTTAATGGACAACGATATTTAAACAAGGATCTAAGATGAGTGATTTTCATAGCTTTTCTCCTACCATAAATATCAAAATATAACAAGGCAAAAAAAACGACTGACGAATATCGACCAGTGTCAAAATCTTTTTTGACCTCTTTTGGAGAATATAATTTTTTTTCACTATTTGACTAATTTCAATTGAGGCTTAAACAAGTATAATAATGATCTTTATTACCCCAGCGGGCACTCAGAACCGGGGAAATATAAATCATAATTTCCCTAGGGACTTATTATGTATTGGTCTAACGAACAATACTATTGAACAATTTGACGCTTACAAACCAATGGCTTTGTCGGTACTAAATATGACATCATCACGATTTGACAAACACACACAATGACGTCATGTAGTTTAAAGAGTTTGCGTTTACGGCTCTCTGTTTTTGGTATTAAATTTATAACAAAATGTAATTTTAATGCAATTCATTATAGATTTTGAAGCAGAATAGGGAGAACTTGTGTTTTTGAAAATGATCTATGAACGTGATTAAATTACAACGTTATAGTAATTCTCAGAACAGTGTGTAAAGTGGTTTACATCGTTCCAATACAGGTCGGCCTTCGTGCATGTGGGTGGAAAATAAATGTTTTTAAGAGAAAAAATAGCTGAGGTAATAAACAGAATAACAAACTCGGTACCAGTTATTATCAAATTTATGTCCCTCGTGAAATAATGTTCACTCATTATTTCACTCGGGACATAAATTTGATAATAACTGGAAACTCGTTTATTATCCTCTATGTAGATCTGCCTATTTGTAAAACATTTTAAAATCTTGATATAATTTTTTTTAAATTTATTAACTTCAGTTTCAACTAGTTAGAAATTAGAAATTTGTTTAAATGCTATTCTTAGTAAAAACAATTCCGCCACTGTGGTACAAGATCTTGATCACTGCGGTGTAAGTTTGTAATATATGATGCATGCTCTTGTGACAGGCAAAATTGGTGTTAAACTAAATCAATCTAAGGGTAACTACACAGCAACCTTTGCATGAGTCAGATAAGGCAATGTATTGGCATGCTTTGATAGTCACAAAGTTAATATTAAAAGTCATTTTGTTCGACACTTGCAGTAGGTATAGTCGCTAGAATGTCATCACTTTATTCAGTCTGAAAGAAGCTATACAAGAGTCGAACTCTGCAGAGAATTCATAATCCGACTGACTTGAAATAGCGCTTAGAGAGATTTTCATGACACCCTTTGATAATTGTTAAAATTAACATTTTGTTCTCATTAGTGTCATTAAATTGCATCAGTATATAATGTAATCTTTCTTAAAACTACCCATAAAGGTTCTGTGATGTGCTTCAAACACCGAATATTGTAACGTCAGGACTGAGAATTTCATCAAACTTTTGTAAATTGTAAATATGTCTGTAGCGTGCTAACACAGGTAACATTTTTTAATGAAAGTAGACTGTGATCGTGAAGGAAATATCTGGACACATTGAACGATGGAGAAAAAACCCCACATTACAATCAAGCACATATGACATACATCTAGGTCAGAGATTTTTCACTGCAGTTTTCCAAAAATGAATATTAGCCAAAACACATTTGTTTGGATTTTCTAACAAATGTTTACAGCTTTTGCATGAACGACCAATTATTTATTCTGATATTGGTTCTGCAGTATCACACCGGTAATGTAGCCTTATTTTCTTCCAAAAACAGTGATAATTTTTTAAAAGATATTTTGACAAGCAATTATAGCTTTTGCATGAATGATCTGTCATTTATTTTGATATTGGTTTTGCATAATGGACAAACAACAAAATCATATGTGCCAAATTGTATGCCGTGCACACACCTGTTGATGATGATCCTGCCCTCATTCTGCATGGCTGTGTAGATGGCTCGCTCCTCCTCGGAAAGAGTGATGTGCTCTATGGCTATCGTCTTGTCCGGTAGTCTGATCAATGGTTTGCCGTCCACCATCTGTGTCTTCGTTCGTCGAAGGGCAATGTTGCCCATCAAGTGCTGAACACGCCTAAAAGCAAAAAGGAAAGAGATAGTCAACATATTTTAAACTATGGCTTTCTGCTGGATTTGTTTTTACTTACTAAATGAGCATACTTATTACAACAGATATCAGAATAGTTTAGTACTGTACTAGTAATGAACAAATAAAGATATTTATTCAACAAAATAGGTTTAAAGCACACTACCTACCCACCCATCCCCCACCCCCCACCAGAATGGAACAAATATAATGTAAATTAATACAAAAATAAGACAAAATCTTTCATCTTGTTTTAGTCGACCCATCTTTATACAATGCTATATCCCTGATAGTACAGACTATGTGAAGTGTGTGTGGGACAGGTGCTCTAGAGAAGGGAGGAGGGCACAAACACAGGGTTTAAAAAGTAAACATTTTGGACCACAAGTGCATATGTTGTAATACCCTTGGTGGGTGATCTGCAGTGTGTTAGAGTTGGTTTTCATTGATTATTGCACTTCACTTAATCAATGGCCATTTCTCACTCTAGCCAGTGCACCATGATTGGTATATCAAATGCTGTGGTATGTGCTATCCTGTCTGTGGGATGGTGCATATAAAATATCCTTTGCTACTAATGGAAAAATGTAGCAGGTTTCCTCTCTAAAACTACATGTCAAAATTACCAAATGTTTGACATCCACTAGTCTATGATTAATACTCAATAAGCTCTAGTGGTGCTGTTAAACAAAACAGACAGAGAGACTTCTTCTTCACTTACTTAATAGCTGATTTATCTCCGTATCCGAGAGGTCTCTCGATGGTGCGGTGCCACCACTGTTTCTCAGTCCTTCATGGAGTTCTGAATTGGTGTGCCTGAAAAGTAGAATAGTGTATTGCAGAAATAGAGCACAGGAAATTTAAAGTTTTTAAGATTTGTATTTTAAAATATGAAAAGTTAAGTTATCTTAAATAGTAGCTGTATCAATGAAGTGGGTCTACTTACATCAATGAACTGAGCCAAGACAAATAACTTAATACAGCAAGTTCTAGTGCAGATTTACACATCATGTACTGAATGTGAGCCAAAATATTGAAACATTTCATAGAGACAAGATGAAACCAAAAGAAGATTTCAAACTTGCATGTGCCAGGGTAACTGGTAGACAAATGTCGAGAAATGTTTGAGATACGACTTTAAATATGGTTTCACTAATTTGTTGAAATAACTTCAATTTTTTTAAGTAAACAATGTTTTCCTGCTTCAATTCTTTAGATATTTTTCTCTATGTCCTCTATTTCAAAGATATTACTTGACTCTTTTCATAATATATTTTTCACTATGATATTATTGAAGCAAAAGAAAGTGATAAAAAAATTAAAGGGTAACCTCATACCTGTGAGAACCCATTTCCTCTCGGCTTTTAATTCCATGATAGCCTTAGTCTGCAGTGCATTTGGGTTTCGAATCATGTGACCTTCATCGAGGACAATTCTTAACCAATGGACCTTTTTAATTGGTGATTTATTCTGAAACAACTGAAACCAAAAATTAAAGAATACAAAGATAAAGTTGTAAGGTATTATTAATATTGCAGATTTTATATATGCAATAATAAAAACATATAATTATTATAACAGCCATTTTGTTAAAGAGCAGTGCCCTAAAACCTAATAAGCAATAGCAAAAAATAACGTTTAAATAGGGTTAATAAACTGGAGAAGGACATTTAAAAAATAAAAAATGTACACATCAAAAACAGATTAACATTTTACAGAATTGACCCAGGACACACATGGGAGTCTGTATCGCATAGTGCAGGGGCATTCTTATCTATCAAATATCCAACTGTCAGCCATATTCAAGTCTCCACTCATTCACATCAAGAAATTCAATACCACAAACAACATTACAGACCAGGCACTCCTCCACATTAATCTGGTGGAATGAATGAATGAATGTTTGTTTAACAACACCCCAGCACAAAAATACTATTGGCTATTGGGTGTCACAAATGGTAAGTATAGAAGTCAAAGTGTTTTAAAAACTTTACAATTAATTCTGGATAGAGTTTAAAATATTCCAAAACACTTCTGTTGCCAAATATATAATTTCTCGTTGGCTTGAGATGATTACACTCCACCAGAATGTACACTGCCAGTATTCACACACCGTCCCAATCATCTTGCCAAGTCGAGATTAATGTGAAATTTAAAATCACTGTAGGGAACATCAACATGGACACGGAGCAAGTTCAAAGCAGACTTGGCAGCAACATCTGCCTTTTCGTTACCCGTAATGCCAACATGGCTGAGTAACCAACAAAATATAACATCTTTATTGGCAATTGATAAGACACACTTTCGTATCACCATCCCAACTAAGGGATGCTCCAATTTCATGTACTAAAGAGCTTGGAGACACAAAAGCAAGTCTCTAAAAATAATATACTTGGATGCACATGAATCCGTAATCTGTTACAGGGCCCAATAATTGCCCAAATTTCAGCAGTAAAGATTGATGCTGAATCGGGCAACCTCCTGGAAATTATTGCGTCTGATGGAAAAACTGTAACACAAGCCACAGAATTCCCATCCTGTGATCCGTCTGTATAAACAGGAATGTAATCACAGTACCACTCTTGGATTTCCATGAAATGTTGCTTATCTGTGCAATCTTGTTTTTAGATGGTGGCAAAATAAAATATGAAGTAGTTTCCAAAATGTCTGTTAAATCAATGTTGGAAACTGATAAAAACTGCTTAATGTGAAGACCATATGTTCAAATCGCATTCGGTTTCGCATCAAATAACTTCATATATTTATCAAACACCGCATTATGTGCAGGATGTTTTGGCATTGATTTAATCTTTGTAGTATACTGAAGAGAAAATTCACAGAATTACGCACCTTGAAATCTGACGCTACTGTTGAGTAGGTCGTGATTACGATGTCCTGCTTGGCAAGGATGCGACTGTCGCGTTTCCGACTCGGTCCATAGTACGAGTAAATCTCCAGGTGAACGTTGGGGTGAACATGCTCATTCAGCTGGGTCTGAAAGACAAAACAGTCTAGGACAATACAATCAATAATTCATCCACAAGTAAATTCATTTCCAAAATGCAATATATTTCCATCATTTTAAAGTGCTGTTCTTGATGTATGATGCATTGAGCTATATCAATCAACATATTATTTAATAGGATTAGAAAATTTATATACCGGTATATTTTCCATTTAAAAATTTGTCTGTGAAAAACAAAACCAGTTCGGGAATTTCCATAAAATTTGATCAGTGACATCACAAAGAGAACCCATTTCGATAGTCGGCGCCATTGTTCATTGCTTCTCGTGTGTTTATTATGGTCAAACGGTGTATTGTTGGCGGCGGTAGAAATACAAAAGATGATAAATATAGTCTTCACGTATTTCCTAGTAATGTTGCTGTGAGAAAGCTGTGCGTGAATTTGATTAAAACGTGGAAAGACCGGTCAGGAAGAAAATGCTAGAGACCTTAGCGATAGCAGACACTTTTTTTGATTCGTCCGAACTGGCTTGTGACATGGCTTTTAAAAAAGATGCCGTACCAACAACTTTTCGGCAAGACTTCCAAACGTTCCAGCATTCAATCCATTCAGGGTTAGTTATAGTACATGTATTAGCATACATGCTGGGACATTCAGAAGTCTTTCCTTCAATGTCTCAAACTGCATTATGCTTCCAACTCCGGTCAGTTTTGTTTTCTTATGCACGGTTCGTGCAATCAACCAGATCCGATTTATTGTTGTTTGCATCTTATTCATTTGTGAGGTTTTTCTTTACAATTCAAGAACATTTTTATTAACAATAAAGTTCAGACAAGTAAGTATCTATAACCTACATCATACACATTTAAAAAACAAACATTTTTTGTAAATAAGATACAAAAACAAAAGTTTAAAAAGAAATTCTATTTTTGTATGCAACTTAGAAAACAATCTGCTGTAAATTCCATAGTATGAAAAAAGGTGTTCCCTATGAGACAGACTATAAATACATAGAGGCTATTTCATGGTGTTTTTTTAAATACGATTTGTATGTCAACAGAGAACACCTTTTTTTCATACTATAGAATGTACTATGTACTGAGACGGCCGTTTTCAAAACTGTACACAAAAATAGTATTGTTTTTTCCAAAACACTTTATTTTTTTCCTTTTTTATTTTTTTTATACGTCAAACCAAACTAAAATTATTCACACAAAAACCCCACATCTGTACAGAGGGATGGGACTGGCTAAAAGATTTTGTATATTTCTTAAAATGACTGATTTCAGGTCCACTTGACTCATAGAATTTGAGTGTTATTTATCGTCTTTACTACATCACAGGTATTAGAACATACAGTGTAGCAAAATAAATCGCACGAAAAGCTAAAGAACAGAACAAGAATAAAAGTTGTAAAATAGTGGTAAGCGGTCTCCATGATAATTTTGATCATCATCTGTCAGACCGGTGGTTCGTCGGAACATGTTCCAGGTTCAAACTGACAAGGCATTATTTCATATTTGTTGTGTTGCACAAATATTAGTCCAGTTGTCATCAAAAGTTGGATCGCATGATAACTGAGCTTGGCAGTCGCTGTTGGTCCCACTTTTGCATGCACTGAAAGTCATCTCGTGGTAGGTTTTTGTGAAGCGCGTATTTACAGGCAAACGTTTTTACTGGAGTGATATATTTAATACATTTATGGGGCATTTTTGCAATTACTGATTTACAAATCGGTGTAAAATATTATTGCAATGAATTAAGAAGGAATTTAAATGTGGAATTTTAAATTTTAGTGTATGGTCTGGAACAGCACTTTAAGACAGAAGCATTATTTTAAGACAAAAGACAATTTTTACTGCACAGATTATATACTGATGAAAACTTCATTGTCGAATTGCTGAGTTGCACCAACATTTGGAAATTGGGTGTATATCACATTTTGAATGTTGGCCTTACTGCATTGAACTGACATAAAAAAATTGCCTAGAATAGTGAGTCATCACAAGGACCTTTTTGAGTATTGGCCTTATTACAATGAACTAACATAAAAAATTGCCCAGAATAATTCTTCTTTAAATAAAAAAGAGAAGAAAAAAGCAGTAGGACATTGTTTAATTTTTAAAGAAAAGAATCATGTATGTCCTGATTATATGAACTCTACAAAAGCTACTAAAATCATTATTTCAAAATAAAAAAAAAATAAAAAAAATGTCCAAAGTTATTTTTGAACCTGTTTAATATTAATGTGATTCATAAAATAAAGTGAAATATGTTATTAGCCAGCTGAAAATGTGTTTGTTATGTTGAGATGTAATGCCAGTGATATGTAATGAGTTTATTATGAGATTCTCACCAGCCAGTTGTTCATCACAGACAAAGGACAGATGATCAGAGTCGGTCTGGGACCATCACAATTAGACCTTCCTGTCACCGCATCACAGTTGCTCAAATCTGAAAATACTTAAACATTAGTTTTATTAATATCAAAAGTTGGTTAAAGGGACTGACCCTAGTTTCAGGCCATAAAAATGCACACTAAGTTTAGTTAATCTACAAACTTGTAACACATATTGATACGGTTACAAAAGAGTGAAACATGAGTCTGACTCTGAAGTGGTGAAACACTCCCTATGTGTGTGTTTTAAACAAGAGAAAACCCATATAGAATACTCAGAAATGTATTATTAATTAGTAAAATATGTCTGTTATATATTTTTTCCATTCATTTATTTAAAGCAAACAAATTATTACATTTATTTTTATTTATTTTTCCTTTAATGAATAAAGGTGCCCTGAAAATGATGAAAATGCTCCATGCCATGCCAAATGTCTGTTACTTCCCATTGACCATTCATTCACTGTGGGTTTCAGAACTGTAATGAAAAAGCTCGCTTTAAATGTTACATTACTGTTATGACATGTTGAAAATCCATGTTTCGTTTCCAGTAATAATGAGGACATTACAACTTGAATAAAGTAAAACACTCACTGGCATCATTGAATTTCAAGGGCTCTTCAAGATCAGGAAGATCGTCATCCGCTAAAATCCGATTTCAAAAGTTACAGATAATCTTTCATAATAGATGGATATTTAAGACGCCTATAACTAAACATGGATAAAATGTTCATACAAACTATTCTAGTCAACACAAGAATATATTTTCTGAATGCTAAATACAAAAGCAAGAGTTTGAACAATAAAATACAACTGGAGTCACTAGTATATCACCTATGAAACATTTGTCGCATTAAGAAACAAGTGTATCAGTGTATCACACGATACGCCCATCAGAAGTTTGATGGAAAACCTTATCTATATCAATGAACATGTAATGGGTATGTTAACAGAAGACTTCAAAGATTTCATGTTTGCTAGCACAAGTTATAATCTTGTAAAGAATATCAATGAAGTAAATTAATTTTGTTTGAGTTTACTGGGTTTTTTTGTTTATTATTTGCCTGTAGGTTAGTGTTAACAACTTACAGCTTTCATAGTTTGTAGATTTCTGACTCTTGACTTGTGAACTGCAAATGTCTGGCAGATATTCAGAATCATCAATCACAACGTTAGACACCATTTCAGTCTGAAACAAATATCTTGAGCTACAATACAGTATACACTTTTCTATACTCTGAGAAATAATGTGAGAAATCCTATGCAGAAAGTGTGAACTGCCAATATCTGACCAATATTCAGGATCGTCATCAACAACGTTAAGCTACCAATTTGTTGTTTGTGCTACCAGATGTCTAAACCCAGAAGTACGCTGGTCTACTAGATTTTTGTGCACATCCAGTTACTCCACAATTAACAACACTTAAATACGTAAAAGCCACACCTAAAACAACATGTTTATATATAAAAAAATACCTGATTTTATAACCTGGTAAACCATTGGTCTTCCACTGAAAAAGTTAAGGTCAATGCCTGTACTATACAGCACACAAGTGGCTCGATTATTGTTACAAGTGTAGAATGAATAATGAGATGTTAATAATACATTTAATTTTGAATATGCTACTGACTAAGTTTAAAAAGCTTTCTGAGAAAACTGTTAAAGCAATACATGTCCCCTACCAAGTCCAACCAATTTTCATATCTCCTAAATTGAAGGAACATAACTCTGCAAAAATGGGTAAATCACCATCAACATTAATAACAGAGATGCCAGCCCTACTTGGAGTGTCACAGGAATCCAGGCCTTCACAAATAGGAATCGCCAACCCCACTCCCCAAAGAGGAATGTTATCGGTGATGGCTCAAGTCAACTTCAAGGTCGTACCCAATCGGCAAACACTGGGGCTGTTTGGAAGACCGATTGCTAGACTAGTTTATTTTATATCGCCATGCCTTCTATGCTCGCTATTCAGAATCAATAAGTTTAAAAAACAAGGCAGGAAACTAATCTACGATTGTTGACAGTGAAGTGAGAAAAAGTTCCATTTCTCCAGTGTTAACAGCATTTGTGCCTTCCAAAATACGATTCGACACCAAATACACAAAATTACAATTTTCCTTCTAAAAATAGGAATTCTGAATACGGCAATTGCAATAGCGTAATCTGTGCTTTAAACGCGTAATGATTCCACCAAATCTGTAATGGATGCAGTAACATAATTACATATCTAGTCTTTTTTCTAAAGCAGATATATAACAGTGAAATTTATAACACATTACTTTAAATTAGTCCCAATACCAAACATGTTCATCAACACATCACAAACTGTCTAGCACATGACAATTAAATGTTGTAGAAAACTTTTTTATAAAGTGAAACAATAACAGGTAGAGAACTTTATATACCTTATTTGACCGGAAATAAGCCCAGGGGGCCAAGACAACTCAGTGTTAGCTTAGCATGGGGTGAGCTTATTCTCAGACAAGGGGTCAGTTTTGTTGAGAAAAAAAAGAAAAACAAAATTAAAATAAATAATAATAATTTAATTAACTAATAATAATTAAATTAACTAGGAAGAAAACATAAAATGTTCAGTAGCACATCTATTTAGTGTTCCATTTGTTATTAATAAATAATAACTGTTTATTAATTAAATTGGTTTTTTTTTTTACTAGTACATAATTATCAGAAACACACCTATGTTCAAATTACTTACCAGTGCTGTTTATTTACATCCAAAATTTAATGACAAGAAGATTTAAAACAACAGCAATTAACAACAAACTCAAGAGCATACACACATTTTTGACACAGACAGCCAGCTAACACTAAAAAGAATTGTCAATCTTGGTCATTGTTCTTAGCCAATCAGAATAAGGTATTTGCCTAATTAGCATTAACTGAGGACCCAGTGTGGTGGTAAAAATAGACATTGGTTTTAGTTCTGAATTGGGCTTGTGTACTTCAAAGAAATACTGCAGGCATGAAATTGAAAACAATGTTACACACAGTTATTGTTAGACTGTTAAACCTCACTGGTGGTAAAATATTGTGTTACATTTGTGTTTAATTATCTGCAGGAGGTATGACTTACAATTTTGTGTTATTTATAAGGTGACAAAGTTGGGGGTGGGCTTATTTATGAATGAGGGCCTATTTTCTTAAATGCTATCAAAATGGAGGCGGGCTTATTCAAAAACATGGGCTAATTTCCAGTCAAATACGGTACTGGATATAATAGCATAAATAAAAAATAAATAATATTTGGTTATTAATAAATTTAATGCTCCACTGCTTGTTATTAAAATCACTTTAATCAATCATTAATTATTTTCGTAAGTTCCAGTAACAAGTAACTTAAATATCTTACAGGCACTGTTTTAGCAGCCAGCGACTTGCCTTTACCCTTTCCTTTCCCTGTAATTCTGCTTCTCCCACACACTTTGCCATTCTCAACCGGCTGAGATGATGGTTCAAGTGTCCGAGCTGTAAGAACAAAATCTCTGTAAGAACTTCATATTTAACATGGGAGCATCTGGAAATGGCCGACTGTTTAAAATGGCATTAATCTACATGATCAAACTTCAGTCATACATAATCAACAATTTAATTTTGACAATTTTGATACACAATCCAGGATTGTAAGTAATGTACAGAGTAGGGTATAGTACATAATACACAATAGAGTATTTTAAGTAAAACACAAAGGTGAGTATTATAAATAACACACAATGGAGTACTTAAGTAATACATATATGGGATGTAAATAATACACAGTGGAGTATTGTAAATATACAGTGGAGTATTGTAAATAATACACCTAGTGGAGTATTGTAACTAATAAACACAGTAGAGTATTGTAAATTTTACAGTGGAGTATTAAACAGTGTTTCCCCTAGGGGCTGGAAGGATCCCACACCGACCCCATGAATTTCTTTACCGGGACCGTAAAAAAATAATTTTTTACTTTCTTTTATTCATTTTATCAGTCACTGAGTGATTACAATTTAGCAGGTGCATTTTTGTATCATGACCGGTAAGTTTTTATCCACTGATCATTATGGGAAAGTCTCCTTTTTTAAAATTCTAGAACCCCCAATATACATACAGGAGTAGGGCTAATGAATATTCAATCATGGATAAATAATTTTTAAAATCATCAATCCCGTGGTTAGTGTATTTTCAAAAATTTCTATATGACCTGGGTTTTACTTTTAGATAAATAGATAGATAACAGATAATATATAGTACAATAAGTAATTCAATAATGTACTTGTGCTTGTTTGTGCTTAGTCTAATACTTTTATACTTCTTTTTCAAATTATTGTTTTGACATTATGCAAATATTTAATAATAATTATTATTAAAATCTATATATTATAAAATATCTCCTTCTATAAGTGTACATGACAACCTCATAATGCATCTAAAAACAACTGGAAATAAAATTTAAAAAATCATTACTGGGGAGCATACCCTCAAACTCCCCTAGCATTTTCGCACCCTCTGGGGGCTCAGTTAACGTAAAACATTTTTGCCAACCCTCTGAACAAAAATCCTGGAGGAAACACAGATTATAAATTATACACTGTGGAGTATTGTAAATAATATACAGTGTGGTAATGTAAATAAAACACACAGTGGAGTATTGTAACTTACAGTAAATAATAGACACAATCCAATTTAATTTTCAATTCTGTTGTGTTAAATTTTTATTAAAATTTGTTAAATTATAAAACAAAAAATACATACAATGAAACTTTTCAAAACCAGACCCTCTGTAAACCGGAATTCCCTTTTTCGCGGCCCCTTTTTAAATATTTGAATTCTCTCAACCGGATACCTATTAAAACCAGACATGTTATTTGGTCCTGAGGTGTCCAGTTTAGAGGAGTTACAGTGTATATCTGTCTCTATTAGTTTGTGAATACAGCCCCAGAGAATCATAACACCAAGTTTCTCAAAAAAACTAAAGAAGGTAAATTTTCAAATTTTCAATTTAAAGTTTAAAACCATCTAAGAAAACTTCAAAATCTCTCTCCACTAGATTGTGAAGAACTACCCTGAGAATACTTACCGTATATTGCCGTGTATTAGCCGACTTTTGAAGACTAGAAACACTTTCCAAAAGAAGGGGGTCGGCTTATACACGGAGGCAACAAATTGGCGCATAAATTTCCGATCGAAAAAACTCGCGACATGACTTATAAATTTTGATCAGACCCGTATAGCCTTTCACAGATTATGTATCAATAATATGTCCACAGTATAAATAAAACACCCATCATGCAATATTATGCAGTTTTTTGTTCTTGAATGCATTATAAGTTTGATGAATAATA
>JAECMU010186204.1:0-11956 GCA_016106625.1 Dracogyra subfuscus
GGGGGCTTCGACCCCCAAAACCCTCCCCATGCGCACGCGCCTGGGGGGTGTCCAGATTAAGTAGATTAGCCGAATTATTCAATTTGCTACGATGTAATAAGATAAGAATCTAATAGTATTGAACACGATTCTGTTTTAAAGTACAGGCGTTTTAAAGGGACATACTCTAGTTTCAACCCGTGGCAATTAACGCTATGTTCAGTTAAAGGGACATTCCTGAGTTTGCTGCAGTTTTTAAGATGTTATCGACTAACAGATACTTTTTAACGATTGTAATTAAATATCAAATATATCTTTCTGCATAAAATATGAGTGGCTGTATATTAAACATGTTTCTGATCGTTCTAATATTTGTACTAGGTTAAATTTCGTTTTATTTCCTAAAATAAAAATTTTCGTACGTACGAAATTAATTCAAGACGAGATCCAGTTTGGGCTTCTTATAAATATTAAGACGACCAGAAACACATTAAATATACAAACACTGATATTGTAAACAAGAAAATATATTTAATATGTAAGTTTAATCGTAGAAATATTTTATTAGTTGGAAACATCTTACAATGCAGCAAACTCAGGAATGTCCCTTTAATCTACAAACCTGTAACACATTTGGATAAAGTTACAATTGAGTGAAATGGTAAAATACCCTCTTAAAAATAGACTAAAACTCGACTCCATAACTTACTTCTTAGACGCACGAGAAATGCATTTTGTGAAACACCAGGATGACGAAGTAAAGTATGATTATAGTTAACAAAAATGGCTCTAACTATATATATATACACACACACATCGGGTAAACTGTAGTTATTTATTTATATTAGTTGTTAAGTTAGTTTTGTAAATGTAAAAACGTTGAAATAATGTACTTGTAGTCATGATATAGCACCTTTAATTTCAATAAAAACAAATTATATTAAATATGAAATGAGTTGTTCATCGACAGAAATGTTCGGTGTGTCAGTGAACTGTTTCGCAGTGCCTGACAACTACAGGGCTCGTATCGATTGACGCTATAAACATTCGTCCAGTGATACAAGTCCGAGTTATATGAAATTAAAGGGCATATTGTCACAGACCACTGACCTATTACACGGCCTAACAAAGTATTACTTAAATATATATATTTGATATATGTATATTTGATTTGTTCCTAAATGTACTTAATTCAACCATCTACGTAACCACCATACTCCACTTATTAATGATATTTTGTAAAAAAAAATAAAAAAAATAAATAAAATAAATCTTTTTTTATGGCAATGGTCCATAATTAAAAAACTGACACTGCTGAGAAGGTTGAAATGGATTTTACTCCATCATGGTGTAGTTAAGGTGATGCAATAACTAGATTTGGTCTGTAGAAAGTAATGTAATTTTGATTTATTATTATTTTTTAGAGAAATAAGGTCCTTAAATCTGTGACCGTATGCCTTTAAAGGAAGGCTAGTGATATTGAATGTCGGGCTTGTAAATAACTAATATTGCCATGTCCGACGGATGGTAAAAAACAATTAGTCAAATGTTGCAGTTAAGTCTATTTTGTAAATGTGAATATCCCCCCCCCCCCCCACCTCCAATGTTAGTGTTTTAAAGGGACATTCCTAAGTTGTTTAGTCGTTAACTGTTTGGCGTATTTGTAAAAGTCTTGACTGTGGCTTAACTTAAAGGCTGCAAGCGGGCATCATAGACCAGTGGTACAGTACCCGCCTGATGCGCGGTCGGTCTAGGATCGATCCCCGTCAGCTAACCACTGGGGTTTTTCTCGACATAACCATATGTCCGACACCGATATAACCGTAATTATAATGTGTTGAGTGCGTCGTTAAACAAAAACAATAAATAAAAATAAAGGCTGCAGTTTTTAAGATGTCATAGACTAACAGATACTGTTTAACGATTGTAATTACATATCAAATATATGTTTCTGCATAAAATATTACTGGAGGTATATTAAACGTGTTTTTGATCGTTCTAATATTTGTACTAGGATAAATTTCATTTTATTTTCTGAAATATAATTTTTTGGTACGTAATATTAAGACGACCAGAAACACATTGAATATACAGACACTGATATTCTAAACAAGAAAATATATTTAATATGTACAATGTATATTTAATCGTAGAAATATTTTATTAGTCAGGAATATCTTACAATGCAGCAGCAAAGTCAGGAATGTCCCTTTAAGTGACATATCTGATTATTACTGTTATTACTGTTATTTAGTAAAAGTTTATTAACTTAAAGTAAAGAAGGGCTAGTAATATTTTCACTGATCGCATGGCTAGTGGAGTTTATATTAAAAACAATATATTTAAAAAAAAATAAAAAATGGAAGCACTGGCCACGTGTTAACTTTATGGGCGTACTGGCTTATTTTATTTTGTGTTTAGGTATGGGGGAAATCTGATGGGACGAGTAAATATGCTGATGTCCAAAATATACTTTACAGATATAAAATTTGAAGAATTTGATAAATATTGTTGCTAATAGAAAAGAACTAATTTAGAAACCACTTTACAAACACTCACGAAGTGCATTATGACGTTTAGGTGTTGAACTTCATGGCACTTTCATAACCCATCAGGCCCGTACGTAGGATCTTTAGTGGGTGGGTGCGAATTGCTCGTGATGGGACCTCAACATAAAAATAACCCCTAAAAACGATTACGTAACGTTATTTAAAGTTAATAGAGAAAAGTGGAGGGGCCTGCACACTATACCGTTTGGTCGTTTTCTATAATACAATTTAAAACGTTGTATTAGAAGGAAATGTTTTATTTAACGACGCACTCAACACATTTTATTTACGGTTATATGGCGTCACACATATGGTTAAGAACAAACGGATATTGAGAGACGAAACCCGCTGTCGCCACTTCGTGGGCTACTCTTTTCGATTAGCAGCAAGGGATATTTTATATGCACAATCCCAGACAGGATAGTACATACCACGGCCTTTGTTACACCAGTTGTGGAGCACTGGCTGGGACGAGAAATAGTCTAATGGGCCCACCGATGGGGATCGATCCTAGACCAATTGCGCATCAAGCGAGCGTTTTACCACTGGGCGACGTCCCGTCCAAAAACGTTGACGTCAGTATAGTTTAAAGACGTATGGTTGTCTCGGTGTCAGTAAAGTGACATGCCCTAGTTTTTAAAAACTCAGGCATATTTCTTACTATTAGAGCCGTTTATCATCACTGAGATCAAACGTTACTTATATTTTATTCTTTAGATTATCCATTTCCATACAACTGAAGTGTTTCTAATCATCCGGAGTTTCTAATACCACAAAACGTTTTCTATTTTATATTTGTAAAAACGCATGTGCGTCTGAGAAGTAACGGTTATTGAGTCGCGTTTTAGTCTATTTTTAAGAGTATTTCAACGTCACAGACTCTTGTTTCATTCTGGGGGCGGGAGGTAGCTCAGTGGTACAGCGCTCGCTCGATGCGCGGTCGGTCTGGGATCGTTCCCCGTCGGTGGGCCCATTGGGCTATTTCTCGTCACAGCTAGTGCACCACGACTGGTATATCAAAGGCCGTGGTATGTGCTATCCTGTCTTTGGGATGGTGCATATAAAATATCCCTTGCTGCTAATTGGAAAGAGTAGCCCATGAAGTGGCAACAGCGTGTTTCCTCTCTCAATATCTGTGTGGTCCTTAACCATATGTCTGACGCCATATAACCGTAAATAAAATGTGTTGAGTGCGTCGTTAAATAAAACAGTTTTTTTGTTCTTTCTTTTTTTTCTTGTGTCACTCTGTTGTAACATTTTTTTTTCATTTTCATTATTGTTTAACGTGCACATTCAGAGCAAGCTGTTATAGCGCACGCCTGTCTTGGGCACACACCTCAGCTATCTGAGCTGTCTGTCCAGGACAGAATGTTGTAACAAGATTTGTTATAGTTTTATAACTTAGCCAAACGTAGTGTCGATATTTACGGGTTGAAACTAAGGTCTAGATGAAAACTATAATGTTTAAAAACAAGAGTGTCCCTTTAACATAAAATGAGTTCTGCAGGTTTTTTTGCTTTCATGTTCTTTAGTGTAATATCATATTTATTACACTTGGCAATATATACTTTATTGCACTGGCCTATGGGATTTAAATAGTGTTTTTGTATTTGTTTAACACCTAATTGACACGTAAACAAATACGTCTATACGTTTTTAGTCGCTTTATTAAATTCCAATTGCAATGTTTTTTAACTTGATTTCTCTAGCACTTTAACGTATCTCGGCACACCGCCTCCTCAATATCGGTATCAATATAATTATATATTTACTGTAGCATTTAGAAAAGGAAAAACAAGGGGGGAAAAGGCCTATGGGAATTGTTTTCTATGTGTTTCGATTATTTTCGGTAGTCACCGTAACTGACGTAGGCTTGGGGCGTGACGCGTGTCATGAATACCAGCGCGTGTATTATAGGGAGGTGACGATTTGGACAGATTCAGTCCTCGGGTGCTTTTCAAAAAGCTGTTTCTATGGAGATTTTCTGATTAAAAATAAATAAATAAATAAGCCAGTCAGTTTTGTTTGTTTTGATACATTAATGTTTAATTATTGGTGTTACTGTTGCGAATTCGAGCTTCAGTTAAAAAGTGTGTTCTGTTTAACGACAAAACTAGAGCACATTGATTGATTAATCATCGGCTATTGGGTGTCAAACATTTGGTAATTCTGACTCGTAGTCATCAGAGGAAACCTGCTACGTGTTTCCATTACCAGCAAGGGATTGTTAATATACACTTTCCCACAGATAGGAAAATACATACTACGACCTTTGACCAGTTGTGAGCGGGCAGCATAGCCCAGTGGTACAGTGCCCGCTTATGCGCGGTCGGTCTAAGATCGATCCCTGTCAGCTAACCACTGGGTTTTTTCTCGACATAACCTTATGTCCGACGCCGATATAACCGTAATATAATGTGTTGAGAGCGTCGTTAAAAAAAAAAAAAATTAAAAAAAAAAAAAAGAAAAAAAAATTTGACCAGTTGTGGTGCACTGGTGGAAACGAGAAAAAACACACAATCAGTTGAATAAATCCACCGATGTGGTTCGATCATGCGACGCAAACATCTCAGGCGAGCACTCGACCGACTGAGCAAAATTCCGCCCTTCGGGGTTCAGTTCAGTATAAAAGCCTTGATAAGAGGGGAGGGGAGAGGAGGGAAGGGGAGGGATGTGGCCTATAATGTCTGTTTTATGAGTTCTAAACTCACTGTTGGTTGGAGTCGGAGCTGGTGTACGAACCCAGACACTACTGTTCGTAATTGGGTGACATGGCCTTAGCGCTAGTGAGGTTGTGTTTGAAGGACTTGTTAAGGAAAGGACCGGCTGGTAGGTACTGGGTTCGGATCCCAGTCGAGGCATGGGATTTTTAATCCAGATACTGACTCCAAACCCTGAGTGAGTGCTCCGCAAGGCTCAATGGGTAGGTGTAAACCACTTGCACCGACCAGTGATCCATAACTGGTTCACCAAAGGCCATGGTTTGTGTTATCCTGCCTGTGGGAAGCGCAAATAAAAGATTCCTTGCTGCTATTCGGGAAGAGTAGCCCATGAAGTGGTGACAGCGGGTTTCCTCTCAAAATATGTGTGGTCCTTAACCATATGTCTGACGCCATATAACCGTAAATAAAATGTGTTGAATGCGTCGTTAAATAAAACATTCCTTTATTTCCTTTCTTAAAGGGACATTCCCGAGTTTGCTGCATTGTAAGATGTTTCCGACTAATAAAATATTTCTACGATTAAACTTACATATTAAATATATTCTCTGGTTTAGAATATCAGTGTCTTTATATTCAATGTGTTTCTGGTCGTCTTAATATTGGTAAGAAGCCCAAACTGAATTTTGTCTTGAAATAATTTCGTATGTACGAAACAATATATTTTAAGAAATAAAATGAAATTTAACCTAGTTCTAATATTAGAACGACCAGAAACGTTTAATATACATTCTAAACCAGCCACTAACATTTAATGCAGAAAAATACATTTGATATATAATTACAATCGTTAAAATGTCTCTTAGTCGATAACATCTTTAAAATGGCAGCAAACTCGAGAATGTCCCTTTAATGAAAGTTTAAGTGGGTTTTTTTCTTTAGCGAAATCACTAGAGTTATTTGAAAGAAAGAAAGTAATGTTTTATTTAACGGCGCACTCAACACATTTTATTTACGGTTATATGGCGTCAGACATATGGTTAAGGACCACACAGATATTGAGAGATATTGGGCTACTTTTTTCGATTAGCAGCAAGGGATCTTTTATATGCACCATCCCACAGACAGGATAGCACATACCACGGCCTTTGATATACCAGTCGTGGTGCACTGGCTGTGACGAAAAATAGCCCAATGGGCCCACCGGCGGGGATCGATCCCAGACCGATCGCACATCGAGCGAGCGCTATATTACGTCCCACCCCTTAGAGTTATTTGATGTCAAACATTTGGAAATGTTACCACAGTCAGAGAACAAACCAGTTAGTTTTGTTTATTTAAATACATTAATGTTTAATGATCGGCGTTCAATCGAGCTTCAATTAAAAAGTACATTGAATACTCATCGGCTATTGGGTGTCAAATATTTGGTAATGTGTGTTTTTTTGGGGGGGTTTTTTTTTTGTTTTTTTTTTAATGACGCACTCAACACATAATAAGTACGGTTATATCGGCGTCGGACATATGGTTATGTCAAGAAAAACCCCAGTGGTTAGCTGACGGGGATCGATCCTAGACCGACCGCGCATCAGGCGGGCACTGTACCACTGGGCTATGCTGCCCGCTATTTGGTAATTCTGACTCGTAGTCACCAAAGGAAACCCTCCACATTTTTCCATTAGTAGCGAGGGATCTTTTATATGCACCATCCCAGGATAGCACGTAACAACTCGGCCTTTGATATACCAGTCGTGGTGCACAAGAGAAATAGCCCAATGGGTCCACCGACGGGGATCGATCCTAGATCAACTGCGCCTCAGGCGAGCACTCTACGTCTGAGCTACGTTCACAAAAACGACGTCACAAGAACACATTGATTAGTTAACCATTGGTTATTGGATGTCAAACATTTAAATATTGGGGATCGAAAGTCGTATGAATTGTCGTAAACAAAAGAAAAACTCTTTTGTTTTTCCTACACAGTGAATTATAGACTTTTTAACGACGCCACTAGAACATATTAATTAGTTAATCATTGGTTATTGGATGTCAAATATTTAACAATTGGGGATCAAAAGTCGTACGAATTGTCGTAAACAAAATAAAAACTGTTCGTTCCCACAGAAAAAAACCCGTCAGTCTGTTAGATTTAATCAAAATGAATTATAGGCACTTTTTGTAATTCTTCTTCCGATGGGAATCCCGCCAATTTAAAGGTTATTGCATCTGAGCTTGTAACAAAGCTAATATTCTAACTCGTATTGTGTGATGTTTTGTAATAAATCACATGAATATGTCATCTGTTATGAATTCTGCACCGGCCTCGGTGGCGTCGTGGTTAGGCCATCGGTCTACATGTTGATAGATACTGGGTTCGGATCCCAGTCGAAGCATGGGATTTTTAATCCAGATACCGATTCCAAACCCTGAGTGAGTGCTCCGCAAGGCTCAATGGGTAGGTGTAAAGCACTTGCACCGACCAGTGATTCATAACTGGTTCAACAAAGGCCATGGTTTGTGATATCCTGCCTGTGGGAAGCGCAAATAAAAGATCCCATGTTGTTAATCGAAATAAGAGTAGCCCATGAAGTGGCGACAGCGGGTTTCCTTTCAAAATCCCTGTGGTCCTTAACTATATGTCTGACGCCATATAACCGTAAACAAAATGTGTTCAGTGTTTCGTTAAATAAAACATTTCTTTCTTTCGTTCTGTTATAAATACAGTGAATCCCGTTGTATCGAACGCCGTCGGTGCTCTAAAAAGTGTTCGACTCACCGGGTATTTCGACCTAACCATTTGGTCAAAATCGTGTAAGTTTAACTCGGGATTTCACTTTTAAACTCTTCCTAGTTCGACCCATCGAGGTTCTACTGTAGGTGCTTCCGATTCAGTATTTTTTTTTTAATTTAAATGTTTCTACCGCTGTTATAATCAGGAGGTGGATGTGCGTGGTCACTAATAACATTATTCGTGATTTATTGGTATGCCAATGGGAGATGACATGCATCTAACTCACCAGGGAGGAAAAAAACAAAACAAACGAAAATAAGGCGGACTCAAAATGAAAAGGAAAAAACAAAGAAAGAAAGAAATGTTTTATTTAACGACGGCATCGACATATTGTTACATTTTTTCTGTTGTTTGTTCATATTGGTTTTTTGCTTTCTTTCTAAATGAATTTAATATTTGGTTTTACAGGAAGTCATGTCGTGGCGACCTCAAACAACAAGCGCTTCAAGGAATGTGCCACTAGTTCAAGAGGGGTGATACCAAAGGCAAAAATTAAAACCATTAAAATGACACTAGTTATTGTATTAGGTAAGATTCCATTACGATCTGCATTTCAAACACCCCTAATTGAACAGAACAGAACATATCTTTATTTACACTCAGATCATATAACAAGTGATACACGAGCACATAGTTACAGTATGTGCAATATAATGATACAGCGGTTTTACATATGTAATATAATAAAACAAGATTAACGTGGGGGCATAAATATTCGCATAATGTTATCTAAAACATTTACAACTATTATTTAATAAAGTACTATTCGTGCTACAAAACAGATCGTGATATTTAATTGCATTTGGTTTTTTATAGCAATATGTTGGTATGTACTTGCATCTTTCATTTCGGAAAAAAAAAATAGCATTCAAATACAAAGTGATATCCATCACCAACAACATTATCATGACATAAACAACATTTCCGTTCACACCTGGGCTGAGTTCAGCCAGACCGAACAAAAAAAACACCATCAAAACAACGTCCGCTATGCTGGTTTATGCGTTTCACATCAAACCAAATGGCCACGTAGGGAACAAATTAAATAGTCTGCGAACGTTAGCGAAACGTTCACTGACTGAACTTAGTGCTGGCGTAATTTCAGTCAACCGTTTGTCGTTAACGTTCGCTAAACCAGTGTTTACACTATACAGTAAACTGAATGACCACTTCGAAAACCAGTCAAAATAGTTCGCAAACGTTAGCGAAAAACGGCTGGCTGAACGTGGTGTCGCTGTAATGTCGCCACACACACCTCTTTCTCATTGGACTGATCGCTGAGCATATAGGCAGGCCCGTATGCAGGATTTTTAATGGGTGGGTGCGAATTGCTGATGGGTGGGTGTGAATTTAAAATGATAAAAAATCAACATAAAAATAACCCATCAAAACAACAACAATTACATAACATTATTTAAATTTAATAGAGAAAAGTGGACCTTTAGTAATTTGGGAAGGTGCGTACATACACGTCGCATGGGCCTGTGTAGGTAACAGAAAAATCAGCGTCCACTGAGGGAATTCGAACGAAACACCCTCAGTACGAGAGCCGAGTGCTCTACCAACTGAGCTAACAGGGAAATTCCCACTAGCTACTGCCAGTAGGAGCACTTTATAGCAACACTACTACACATAGATGCACATTGGTTAGTTTGTCAAATATCAGACCTGGACATGAGCAAGATTTCAGGGTTCGGAGTCGGTATCTGGATTAAAAATCCCATGCCTCGACTGGGATCCGAACCCAGTACCTACCAGCCTGTAGTCAAATGGCCTAACCACTGCGCCACCTAGGCCGGTCATTCGGCATAGAGTACATCATGATTTCTATAAGTTTCGCATACTAGTAACAGTGCAATCGTTTTCAGGTTGGTCAAAATTTAAACTATGACAAAAATTATAAAATAAATATGATTAAAATTTAAACTATGACAAAAATACTACTACAATTTTTTTATATATACATTATGATTGCTATAGATTTCGCATACTAGTAACAGTGCAATTGTTTTCAGGTTGGTCAAAATTTGAACTATAGCAATAAAAATACAACATGTATTCATGCACTCAACTCGTTTGAACTCTTTTGATTATTTTGGTTTGAACAGATCGTGACGTTGAAGGCATATTGCCACACAGACCATTGACCTATTTAATGGTCTAACAAAGTATTAATGGAACAAAACATAATTTGATTTGTCCCTAAATGTACTTTATTCAACCATCTTCATATAAACGCCATACTCCATTTATTAATGACATTTTGTAAAACATAATTGAATTATGGCATTGGTCCATAATTCAAAAACTAAAATTGCCAATAGGATTGGCATGGATTTCACTCCATCATGGTTCATTTAAGGTGATGCAATAGCTAGATTTGGTTTCCAACAATAAGGTAATTTTCATTTATTATCATCCACAATTACAGAAATTAGGACCTTAAAACCGTGACCGTATGCCTTTAAAGTCTTGCAAATTGTGTTGTTTGCTATCTTATAAACAAACCAATCCTTGAAATAACAAGACTGTCCAGGAAACATTTAACACTATCAGTAACCACGTAGCCCAGTGGCAATGTGCTTGCTTGGTGCGCGGGCGGTATAGGTTCGATCCCCGTCGGTGGGCACATTGGGCTGTTTCTAGTTCCATTCCGTGCACCACGACTGGTATATCAAAGGCCGTGGTATGTGCTATCCTGTCTGGTGCATATAAAATCTATATTGCTTCTAATAGAAAAATGTAGCAGGTTTCCTCACTAAGACTACAAATGTTTGACATCCAATAGCCGAGTAGATAGCAGTGACGGATCCAAAAAATCCATTTAGGGGGCCCCATTGACATGAAGTGGAATGACAAAGGAACTTTTGGGGAGGTTTGGAGGTATTGTAAAAAACAATATGAAAATTAATATACATGTATAATAAAATTATAACTATCGTAAATGTTAGGGGTGGCGGACCTCACTCCCCCCCCCCTCCTCCCCCGATCCGCCTCTGGATAGGTTTAAGGCCACTACATCGATCTTTCTTTCACCAACCACTAACAATCATTGATTCACTGTCCAGGACAGACATCCTAAATAGCTGTGATGTGTGTCCAGGACAGCGTGCTTGAACTTTAATTGGATATAAGCACGAAAATAACTAACATGAATGAAACAAGATGTAATTGGCAACACTTTAAATGTAATACCACGTGGTCTGCGCCTCATTGTCCACAATAACGCTGGTGTCATTGTGAATTCTTTGTGTAAAAGAGTTCAAATATACATTTATTTTACGTCACTAGAAATCCTCCATGCTTTGATGTAATTAGAATTGGAAAAGACGTCTTCACGTAATGGCTGGGCTTGATGCATTTTTAATTCGATAAAAAGAAGACGCAACAAGTCTCTGTTCTCAGATTGCAAACTAATGTTTTAACGTTGAAGACGTACGTCTGTACACTGTCTCTGAGGCGAGTGTCGACACGTTTTAGTCCGTCGTTTAGGTAGGCCTACCCTAGTAATTAAAGGTGCAATCTCTATGGTACTTTTTTATTATTGTTATCATTAAAACATTTAGACTGGAGCTTCCAAGATATGACTGTTCATATATCTAATATAGGTCACATAAAAGCACATTGTTAGTAATTAAAACTCTGTCAGAGTGTCTCACTTCTGAACTCTAGTTCCTCATTGAACTAAGGTCTCACTACACAGATGACTTCCGGGTGACAGTTCATTGTATCACGGTCCACTATAATTCTTAATTGTTATGGTTCACATATTTACTTCTAGGAAATGGTGAAGAATTAAAACAACATGTATGTTTAATGGTAAGCCTACTGGCTTGGGGTTTTTTGTTGGGGTTTTTTTCGCCCATGTTATTTTGTAAAATTGTGCATTGACTTATTAGGACGTGGGTGTATAGCGTAAGAGACAGCCGGAGTGAATTGGTTAATGAACCACCTTTTCGGACCGGTACTACCGCCAG
>JAECMU010186208.1:0-12732 GCA_016106625.1 Dracogyra subfuscus
GTACAATGTACACCTCGGCATTCGCAACCGAGTACTGTTGTTGTCTCAAGCTGTAAATAGTCTTGACACCAAAGTACTATGCGGTGTTTGTGTCCAATCTTTTCTTTTGCGATCAAATACACATGTCTTTCTTCGGATACAATCCTTTAATAAACCGTAAAAAGACGACCCCGATCGTTTAAAGTGTTTATTTTTACACACAAAGGCCGTGCAGTACCGCATTGTTGGACTGAAAAGATCGTAAGCCCCTTACTCCATATATAAACAGTTAACAACAATGGAAGCGTACTCGGCTCTGACGTCACTTCCGGGGTTTTCCGAAAGCTCACGAATTTTATTGTTATAAACTTATTTGTATATTATTTTTATATCATTTTTCTTTTAAAATGAGCTATAATATGGTTACGTGTCATATTTCCTTTAAGTCTTTTTGTAAACCAAAAACTTATAAGTACTATATAATATACTTTGGTAAAAAAAACCTAAAAAACCCAAACATCTTCTGATACAAAGGTAGTCCCCAAAACATATGGAATAGTTTGCTATGTTTTGAAAAGTTGAAATTACTTTGAGGTTTTCAATGACCAAAGAGAAGAAACAATCTTGTAGATGGTGCTAAAATCCAGCATTTTAAGAAACCCACCAAAAAACCACACAAAGGATTTTGATCTCTACTGCAGAGATAAATTAAAATCTGAAGTAGATACCGTATAACCGGAAATTTTCGAGGATTTTTATTTTCGTGGGTTTCGTGGGTAAGTAATCAGCATCGAAAATATAAATCCTTGAAAATATTTGAAAACATCAACAAATTCTATCTATAATATTTATTGTGAAAGCGATAACGCACTGACAATTTACCGGAACATTTTATTTCCTGTCATGCGCAGTTCACCGGATACGACAAAGAGAGTAGTACAATCAAGACAACAAGTTATACCTTTTTAAAAGTTATTGTGTGAATCTCACTGTTTGTAGAATATAATGAAATATTTTTAAATTTCATATATTGTTTTTGTCAATAATTATATCTGTCCTTGCTTGTTAATCACAAAATGCACAGTTACACACACGATAATAAATAAACATGTACTGCTCGGACATTCATCAATACTGGATACACAAAACACTTATCACTGCTGACCACACGCACTGAAGAGTGTGAGTGACACATGTCATGCTCAGATTAAACATAAAACACTACCCAGACTGACTAACAATACATCTCACACAAATCGTAATTGGCTTTACACAACAGCAACGACAGTGATCAGTTGTCTTGCATGTAGCATGCCGGGTATCAGTGGCCAATTAGGCTGCAGCCGAATGCTCTATTGTTTAACTTTACCTGTTGGTGATATCGAACAACTGGCAGCCGAAGTGAATCTTTAATCAACAATAACAAGTATTCTCACAACTAGACTTGTTAAAACTCGAAAATAAAGTTACTTTCAATTTAGATGTGGCAAACGACGAAAATAAGAAACCTTGAAATGTTTTTATACCCCAAACCACGAAAAATTAAGACCACGAAAATTTCCGGTTATACGGTAAGCTGAATGCAAGGCTTATTTACTGTGAAAAGATCTGTACCACTCCCAGTTGACGTAAACATGGAAAATTAACAGTTTGTTTTGTTTAATGACACCACTAGATTACACTGATTTATTAATCGTTGGCTACTGCATGTCAAACATTTGGTAATTTTGACATGTAGTCTAAGAGAGGAACCCACTACATGTTTTCATTAGTAGCAAGGGATATTTTATATGCACCATCTCACAGAAAGGATAGCACATACCACAGCCTGTCATATACCAGGATTGATCTTACTCTGACCACATATCAAGCAAGTGTTTTACCACTGGGCTACATCCTATTCCCAAATCCAAGTTAGAGTGACAAATGTGATAAAACTGGTTACCGGCCGAGGTATTCGTGTGCGACATTAAGAAGCATCAGAGAGGAGCTGATCACACTGTCATCCAGTTGTCCATCGTGTTCTGTACTCGTTGTCTGGAGTTTACACTCCTCACTGCAATACAAAACACACAACTTTCACTGTTCACTCACTCACACAAACAAAGCCTGAACCATATTGTTAACAATGAAGATAAATTACTCTCCTACCATTAATTACCTTTAAATTTCCTCCACATTTTTTCCAGACAGAAATCTTTAAAAAACCTATTACAATGACATAGTTTTTTTTTTTTTTTTTTTGGTTTATTTAACGACGCACTCAACACATTAAATTACGGTTATATCGGCGTCGGATATATGGTTATGTCGAGAAAAAACCCCAGTGGTCAGCTGACGGGGATCGATCCTAGACCGACCGCGCATCAGGCGGGCACTGTACCACTGGGCCATGCTGCCCGCTCACAATGACATAGATTCCACATACTAGATAATAACTAAGTCACAAGCAATAAGCATGTAATTTGATATAATCTAACAACGTCATAGCATGTTATGATATAAAAGCAATCATATTAATTATGTCACATTCTTCAGAGGCTTTCACCCCTCTTGAAAAGTATTTCATTAAAAAAAGCAAAATGGCAGAGGGTGAAAAATTGCAAGCTTTTTATCCTAGGAGATCTTAGTGAAGTTGAAATAGGCGACATGTTTATCATCTAGTATGTGGAATTTGTATCATTGTAATAGATTTTCAACATTTCTGTCTGGACAAAATGTGGGTAAAATTTATGGATAATTTAAAGTAGGTGAATATTTTATTGTAGTTGTTAAAAATGTGGTTTAGACTTTAGGACGTTCATGTTCTCCTTACATCCACCCAATTTTACCACCCACATTTTAAATGATTGAAAAGCTGTCATATACTGTAAAAATACTATATGCACCTGTGTTTCAATAAGAATTCTAAATCGTTTAATTGTCTTACTTGCTATAATCTTTGTTTTGTGTGAGCCATTAGGCTTATAACAACTATGTAACTTTTTATTTTCTGATGAAACTTGGTAGGATCTGTTATAAAATACAAAATTAACCAAACATTACCCATGTTTTATTGATCTGAAATGAAGTGTGTTAGAAATGAAGCTAAATGTGAAAATGTCATGTGGGTCCAACATATGAATACAGAGCTTTAGATTTCATGGAAACAATAATTTCCAATACCGTGTCGGTAAAAATATGGAAGCGAAATTATATGAGTACGATTATTCAACAAAAATAATATATGTATAATTATTTATTGTTTTTAAGTTTCTATGGGTTCCCATGATAACAAGGTACGGAACAGAAAAAGTGTTTCCCCATGAAATTTGAAATCCTATGGGAATTTGAACAAATTAATATTTTTAGTTTTTGCATAAACTTGGATTGACACAGGTAAAATACTGACTGTTTTATAAGCCTTGACAACAGAATCCATGGCAGCACAGTGGCAATCGGCATGTCGGTCGAAGTCTCTGCAATGTCCATCATTATCTCAATGGTTTTAACCAGGTTATTGGAATACCGAATCATGTTGACAGATGTCAGGGCTTTCAAGCTGTTTTTATCTTTGTCCAAAACCCTGCAAACAAGCAGAAAATACAACCATCTCGTCTCTGGAAAACTGCGAGAACGACATTTCATTCACATACCATTTTATTCAGCCAGTACTGGTGAAAATCTAGTTTAGGGTAACCTGGTTTTCATTTGCACATTAAAGGGAAATTCCTGAGTTTTAAGATGTTTCTTCGATTAAAGTTACAATTAAATATATTTTCTTGTTTAGCATATTAGTGGCTATATATTAAACGTATTTCTGATTGTTCTAATATTTGTACTAGGTTAAATTTCATTATATTTCCTAAAAATATATTTTTTCATACATACAAAATTATTTAAAGCCAAAATCCAGTTTGAGATTCTTACAAATATTATGATGACCAGAAACATATTGAATATACAGACACTGATATTCTAAACAAGAAAATATATTTAAGTTTAATCGTAAACATTTATTTTATAAACATCTTACAATGCAACGAACTCAGGAATGTCCCTCTAAATTTAGCAGATCATTTACAGTTTAAAGTTTGTGTTGTTTAACGACACCCCTAGAGCACACTGATTTATTAATCATCAGCTATTGGATATCAAACATTTGGTAATTTTAACGTATTGTCTTAGAGAGAAAACCTGCAACATTTTCCTATTAGTAGCAAGGGGTATTTTATATGCACCATCCTACACAGGACAGCACATATCACAGCCTTTGATATATCATTTGTGGTGCACTGGATGGAACGAGAAATAGCTACATCCTGCCATTCCCATCATTTAATTAGCCATCAGTTTTTCATCTGCACATTAAATTTAGCACATCATTTACATGGTCCTTACATGTCATACAAAATGAAGTAAGTTACCTGGATTTTAATGCTGCAAGATCGGGGGGAGGGAGGGGGGGAAGAAAGGAATATATGTTCATGACACATCAGCACATTTTTAAAATATGTCTATTTGGTGTGGACACCTGGCCGAGATAATGAAAAGAAAGCCTGCTGCCACTAAATAAGCTACTTCTACCAACGAAGTATCAAGAGATTTTTTACATGCACTTTCCCCAAGACAGAACAGTACCTACCACAATGTTTGATAAAGCAGCATTCTCATTATACTATTAGTCGACCTGACTCGTAGCATGCGATTTGTCAGCTCTACAAAAATTGGAACATATAAGACTATTTAGGTGTCGTCTCACAGTATGATTTGATTGCATGAGATAAACCAGTGACACTAACAGCATAACGAGAATGACCCTAAAGCAAATGACTGGCACTGGCTGAGATGGAGGAAAACAAAACCAGAGTCTACAGAGGGGGATTGATCCTGCAACGTATCACATGATGGGATGATGAGACTGCAGCTTTGAAAATACCATGGTATATACTAGAACTCGAACCTGTTCAAAGCTGTGAATATCTGGTTCATTGTAGCTGCCCACTCCATGCGAGACTGTGTCAACGATGCATGACGGTAATGGTAGAACGCTTCGTTGAATGACACCTCTCCCCAAAAAATACATTTCTGAAAGAAAATTACATTTTTCTTTTAATTATAAATCTAACACAAACTGAACACAAAATAATATGAATTATATTATACAATGAATAAATGCAGCTTGTCAAAAATTCCATTATGGAGAGGATGTAAAAAAAACCCTCTACCTGATTTTATATAACACAAGAAGCAGAACGGCTCGGCATTAACAGTGATGGTTTTATCAGTCACCAAAATGGTTATTCTAAAATGTTTTACGCCACACAAAATATAAACATAGTGAATTTTTCTAATTTAAGATAACATATTCTGAAAACTAGCAAACAAATGACACTTATAAGTAATAAAAATGGGTAAATCACAAACGAAGTTAAACTTGATCCGTAATAGAACATAATAAAGAAAAAAAGAAAGAAATGTTTTATTTAACGACGCACTCAACACATTTTAATTACTTTTATATGGCTTCAGACATATGGTTAAGGACCACACAGATTTTGTGAGGAAACCTGCTGTCGCCACTTCATGGGCTACAAAATGTCAGCTTAATATCTCAAGACATTGTGAAAACTCCATCCGGAAAAATATGTGTGGAACAGACGGACAGACAGACAGACAGACAGACAGACAGACAGACTGAGATGTAACCTATGGTACTCTCCAGTGGGACCAACAGAGGACTAAACTTAGAAAAGTAAAAACTTACACCCAGGTCTTTGAGCTTAAAGAGAGAATCTTGAAGCAACAGCAGCTGTGAATGCCTTTCTGGTAGCGGAGCCTTGAAGTCAATTGCCTGAAACAGAACACAACTTTAGTACATAGGAATAAGAGGGGCTCAAGAGAAGTTAATTTATTCAACAGTAAATCTCATATCAGCCAATGGGAATGATGGTGATTCAATATACAGTGAGATAAGTAGAAAAACACAATATAATGACAGAACAGTAATTTTAAACAGTATTTTGTGTACATGTAATACAAAATAGTAAAATGTTCCAGTAAGAAGGCATCGGAATAAGAATCGTGCCTGATAACCCAAGTCAAATATTATAGACTAGCTCTGGCACTCACCAAGTTTACCAACTGCAAATTTTCAAAACAATTGGCTATATTTTATTTTCATTTGGCAAATACATTTCATGTAATAATTGCTATTTTATTACAAAATAATTGGATTTGTTTTGCAATTATTGAAATTTATCTAGATTGGGTCAGATTTTAAATTTATTTTTTTGTTTAACGACGCACTCAGCACATTATAATGATGGTTATATTGGTGTCGGACATATGGTTATGTCGAGAAAAAACCCCAGTGGTTAGCTGACGGGGATCGATCCTAGACCGACCGTGCATCAGGCGGGCACTGTACCACTGGGCTATGCTGCCCGCTAGAGCTATCCAAAGTACAGACGTAATAACCTAAGGATTACAACAAATTGATGATTTGCAGCAGTTTAATACAAACAAAATCTGATTTACCCTACAGATCCACGTTTCCAAGGTTTGTTTCTTACAGTCATTTCAACTTACTAGAAACACAGGGATAACCAGAAAAGTTTTAAGTAATGTGTAATTTACAATAAAAAGATTTAACACTGCCTAATAACTAATGTCTTTTTTTCCACAAAATTTAAAGTGACATTCACTAGTATTAAACGAAACCAGTTTAGTAAATAATATTGGGCCAAATTTACGAAGCTTTTTTTTAAAAACAGGTGTTTAAGGATTGAAAATACGATCCATTCAGTTTATCTAACTAAACATCAACATGAATTTTCTGATAAAAAATAATGTCACGGCGGTATTTTATATTCACCCCCACCCTCACCTTTCCTGACTGTGCGAGATCTGGAAATGTCTTGAGGAGAAACTGGACGGCTTTCTCATAGTCCTCTGCGTTGTACCATTTCTGAGTCTCGTCCAGATACTGACATCGCTGCAGTGACTCCAGCTGTTTCTGACACGTATCTATGACAAGCGAAAAAAATACAAAATATTGAGAGAACAAATTTTAAACATTATTTGTGTGCACGAATTACGACCCCCCAAAAAAGGAGAAATGTTTTCCACAAAGCAAGCATTGGAATAAGCATAGTCCTGATAAGCTAAACTACAGTTTTGGCTAGGCATTTTGGAAATTATCTTAGCACTGCAAAATCATAAAACCATCACTGGCTATGAAAAAAGAAGAGAGTTTGTGTTTGTTTAATGATGACACCACTAGAGCAAATTGATTTATTAAAGGGACAGACCCTTAGTAGCAAGGTGTCTTTTAGATCACCACCCCACAGACAGGATAGCACATACCATGACCTTTGATACAATAGTTGTGGTGCACTGGCTAGAACGAGAAATAGCAGAATGGGCCCACCAACAGACATCGATCCTAGACAGACCTAGCATCATCATATGCTATGATGTCACTACAGCACATGCCATAGTGATGTCATAGCTTACAGTGGTTTTACAATTTTGTAGTGTTAAGATAGCTTTGAAAACATGGGCCCTGGTAACCTAAATTTTACAACAAAATTACAAAGTAGATAATTCCCCATATTTTTACTAGTGGAGTCCATCACAACTAAAGCTTTGTTTAACATTTAAAAAGTAACATTCTCAATTTTATTGTCATGTGGTAACCTGGTAAAAACCAGATTAGAAAAAGCAGGTTTCTCAAAACAGCTAAAGAGATTTTTCCCAGATTACTTGGGTTGTTCAAGGAAGTTAAACACAATTAATATCCTGCAAAACCTGCTCAATAATATCAGATCTTATCTTTCTTTTCTAATATTTATAGAACACAAAACACAAAGTAAAATGTCAGACAGAAGTCGTATTATACATGTAGGCATACTGTAAAACGGGTAATATTCGCGGGAGTAAATTTTCGCAACCAGTCAATTATAGCCATTTCGCGGTTTGTAATTTTCGCGTAGTCGTTTTGGTTTTTTTCTCAAGTCGGTTCAATACTACTGCATACTTTTTAATCCACAAAGATAAAAGAACTGTGACTGACTTAGCCTAATAGTAATAGTATTTGACCGATAACCAAGTGGTACAATCACAAGCGTTTTAGTTCGAGATGGCCGCTTAGCTCATGCACAATGAATGACAATAATCCCGAATGTGGATTAATCAGTTCTCCCCTAAGTGTTCTAATTAATAAATTTCGCTGGTTGAAAACATCTCATCCTATTTTGTTTGTGTACACACATTCTTAAAAGTACCAACGGATTTGGTTTATGTCAAGACATCGGAATGTGTCGGTTAAACATGTGTATACAGCTGCTACCGGAAGTAGTAGTAATAGTAGGAATGATTTGGAATTTTTTTTTTTTATTGTTGCAGCTATTGATTGGATACTTACCAGTGTTGATTTTAATTTTTGAAACAAATATGTGAGTAAATGAAATGTATTAAACTTACTTTTGTTTGTGTTATATTTTTTTAAAGATGATACTATAGTATTAATATTCACGTGAGTTTAATTTTCGCGGTCAAATTAAAATTACACACACGCGAATATTACCAGTTTTACAGTATACTGCACTTTTGTTTTTTAAGTTTAAAGGTGCAGAAATTATCATAATTAACTATTTTTGCACTAAGTACATTTTCAGTTGTAACACTGATTGTGTGCTGAAATAAGAAATAAAAAACTCTCATATCTCTGAAATTCCAATAATCAAAATAAAATAAATTAGAAAAAGTGGATTTAAAAAATCCTCATCAAAATTAAAATTTCACTGAACTATATATTATCTTGTTTGAAAATAAAGAAATGTGGTTGCATTCAGACACACACACAGACACACACACAGACACAAAGTACTAGTAAATATTGTTCATCTGTTGAACATTTCTAGTAAAATGTTTATACCTTTAGTAATTAAATCATCCACTTTACAGTTCTGAAGTTTCACCGCGTGTAAGTCTTTTTCAACACCATACGACAGATAATTCTGGACCTGCAACAAGAATATGACTTACTTATTTTAACAAGAAAAACTGATAATTAAAACTAAACAACTCCAGGGCTAAAACTTAAAAATGTGTAAACCACAGCAATTCTTTTTAAATGGCCGGGGATGAAATGGCTCACAGGTGTCAATTTCGAGCCTACAGCAATTTGTTTTAAAGTAACAAATAAACATGACTGACAGGTTATTTTACAGTACCGTATGAAGTCTTTTTCAAATATACTGAATTGTGTATACATTTTGCCATCATCGGAGAGCTTTACTGTGATGGCAGTAATTTTTATCCTACGGCACCAAGACTGCCATCAGTGACATCCCTGACCTACGACAATTTATATGACAACAGCCGATGTCATCGTTAAGTTTGAGCCATACAACTCAGTCATATTTAACTGTTCATGAACTTTTGAAACTCATTTTACACTGATTATTGCAAATTACTATTATATCATTAGTGAAATCGGACTTTGCCAAGAACAATATTGAAGGCAGTGATTAACTGCTACCCTAACTTAGATAATGGCGAGCCATTTACTATGTTACCATATTGTTACTATATACAAGCTGAGGGGATATAATAACTTAACTGTCTCAGCAGTGTCATGGCGAGCATGAATGATAGCTCCTCATATGTGATGAGGTCTGTCAAATTATTATTGTTCACTCGACAGTTGTTAATATCAAACATGTGTAAATCCACACATACTTCAGATTAATGTTCTATTTCCAATGTAAAGCTTGCTCCCTCAATCAGACAAATACTCCTAGACTGGTAGTGTTAACTTAGGTACTCTTAGATAGAACAGTGCTGCCTACCACAATTAAAAGATTTTATTTATATACACTCTTGATATACGCTAAAAAAAGACACGAGTTGTAGTAATATAAATGGTCTAAAACAGGAATGAGTATAGATTTTATTTATTACACGGCACATCGATGAAAAACAAGCACACAGAATGACTTCCTAAATAATTAAACAAGACATGAAAATGCACAAATTAAAACTATGATGCGCGGTCGGTCTAGGATCGATCCCCGTCAGCTAACCACTGGCGTTTTTTCTCGACATAACCATATGTTCGAAGCCGATATAACCGTAATTATCATGTGTTGAGTGCGTCATTAAATAAACAAAAAACAAAAAAGATTAACCGATGAAACTGCATTCCTATGCCACAAATCTATCAATAAAGTTAACACTAATGATATTATAAAGAAAGGCAAGACTAAATAAAATTATTTTAATATATACTTTGTTAAATTATGCGGCTAACATTAATTATAAGAATTGACAGCAAGTATTTTTTTCCGATTTAAAAATATGAATCGAAAGGACCATGTGCACACTTTTTTCATGAAAATCTATACAGACTTGTTCCGTGTGATACAGTAGATCACCTGATCAGGATGAATGAAATGTTTTATTTAATGACACACTCAACACATTTTATTTACGGTTATATGGCGTCGGCGCCTGATTAGAGGTCATAACCTCTCAAAAGGTATATACCACAATGTGAAGAGATAATAAAAATCACACGAGTATCTCTTCCACCGCTGTGTAATAAATACTGAAAGGAAAGTCTTGATGTCTCACCTGGTCAAAATATTCCACAGCATCGTCCATAATACCTTGCATCATTGCAAACCGAGCTTTCAACCAGTACACTAGAGGAAAATATATTTAAACACTGCGATATTAAAAATATTAAAAAATATATCCTGCACCGGAATATACGTACAGTCAGTATCAATAATTTTACCCACTAACCAGTTAGTTTGTTTTGTTAACAACACCACTAGAGCACATTGATTTGTTAATTATCGGCTATTGTATGTTTGTTAATTTCAATATAATTATAATCTTAGAGAGGCTACAGTTTTCTATTAGTAGCAAAGGGATCTTTTATATGCACCATCATACAGACAGGATAGCACATACCATGGTCTTTGATATACCACTAGTGGTGAATTGGTTGGAGCCACAAATAAGAGCAAGACCACAAACCAAAGAAATTTTATTAATTTTTGCAATTTTTGCAAATGTTTAAGAACAAAATGAAACAGCTTTTTTAATTCAATATAAAAATAATAATGCTGACATTGAAATTAAATTTACAAACTGATGGAATGAAAAGTAGATAATTCCCACACAATTACCCCAACATTCCTTGATATTAAATCTGATTCATACTTTAATGTGTATCTTACTTACAAAACTAAACTAATTTTAACCTAAATACTGAAGAAATGGATGACATGTAGTTTAGAACATGCCATAAGCATACCAGGGATTATCCCGAAGCAAAAATTAAAAGTTTGTTTTGTTTAACGACACCACTAGAGCACATTGATTTATAAATCATCGGCTGTCAGACATGGTCATTTTGAGTCAGAGGGATACTACTTTCCATTAGTAGCAAATGATATTTTACCATCCCACAGATGGGATAGTACATACCACAGCCTTTTATATATCAGTTGTGGTGCACTGAGAGGAATGAAAAATAGCCCAACAGGGACCAACAAGGATCAATCCTAGACTGACCACACATCAGGCATGCACTTTACTACTGGGCTACATCCCACCATATATCCTGAAACAAATTTTGGTTTAGCCAATTTTCAAATTTGTATTTCTTTGAAACTTATTCAAATGTGATTATGTAAGGAACGTGTTATTAGCCAATTTACAAACCTGTCTTTCTTTGAAACTAATACCATTGTGATTATGTAAGGAATGTGTTACTAGCCAAAGAGTATTGTTGTAACCAATTTATATAAAAAAAATAGCAATTGGCTAATTTGGCAATGCACAGGGCGAGCCCTGGGCTTACTATGTGAAACAAAATTAAATATGATCTAACCTCTAATTGCATATGGCAGCCATCTGTCCTTGAGAACGTGGGACTGACCAGCAAGTGTGGTGACATACCAGAAGTCTTCTAGGTAATAATCCACTGGTGCTCCCATTTCTTGGAGGAGTGTAGATGCACTCACAGAGGTACTGCACAAAATAATTTATTAAAATATGATTAAAATGCATTTTGGAAATATGTTTTAACATGATTATCAGGCTTAACCATAACAAAACTAATGTATCTGAAAATTACTTCAGTAATAGAAGTTACTTTCATCCAAAGATATTCAGTGTTTTCGGATACTTTTTTAACAAATAATTTAACAATTTAGGATTGGGATTGACAGATGAAAAAGAAAATGAATGTATGAGTGAATAAATAAATACATGAATTAGTGAATGATAGAAATGTCTGTATGGAGATGGATGGACAGACAGACAAACATAAATTTTACTACATCATTATTGCTTGAAAATTTAGAACAAAATAATATTTAAACTTTAAAACAAGAACAAACATAAACATAAAATTAATTAATTATAATCCTTCCCACATGGAGTGCTGGTTTCTTACTATGGTATACGTACTACGAGTGAGTTATTTCTGAGATATTTTTTGTAAACTGCATACAAAAATAGTTTTGCTTTTCTTTTTTGTTATTTCCAAAACATTTCTACTTTCTTGTTACATCAAATCAAACTGATATTATTTACAAAAACACTGTTCCTTGATGCTAGGATGGACTATAGACTGATCATTTTAAGACACCCTGCAAACATAAAGAATAAAAGGACGATCCATCTGATACAAATCTACACAATAAGAACCTTCTTGGAGAGTGTCCAGGCATTGACGATCTTGACTTCTTG
>JAECMU010186213.1:0-14909 GCA_016106625.1 Dracogyra subfuscus
AGACCACTCCGTGGGGGGGAAATTGCACTTTGTTTTGAGGATCGGTAATGTTAAAAGAAATAAGTGAACGCAAACTCTTTTATTAAACCAGTATACAATGGAAATGACTGCGATATCATAGTCTGAAAAATCAGTAAATTAGCAACGGCCTAGTCCATTGTTGTTTTGAAAGAAAGAAATGTCCAGATTTTTAATCCAGATACCAACTCCAAACCCCGAGTGAGTGCTCCGCAAGGCTCAATGAGTAGGTGTAAACTACTTGCGCCGACCAGTGATCCATAGCTGGTTCAACAAAGGCCATGGTTTGTGCCATCCTGCCTGTTGGAGACGCAAATAAAAGATCCCTTGCTGTTAACTGACATAAGAGTAGCCCATGAAGTGGCAACAGAGGGTTTTCTCTCAAAATCTGTGTGGTCCTTAACCCTATGTCTGACGCCATATAACCGTAAATAAAATGTGTTGAGTGCATCGTTAAATAAAACATTTCTTTCTTTCTTTTTTCTATGGAAAATAAGTTGTAATTTTGAGTTTTTCGGCAACAAATTTCACTTGACAACAATGGCTGGTTTTGACAGCTAATTTAATAATAAATTTGATGGTTTTACCAACAACGAAAATCAGCAAATATTGGGATATAAATCGTAGTTAGGGTTTTTTTTTCAAATCCTGTTCACAAAACCACTTTTATTGGGAATAATTGACATAAATACTGGACAGCTGGCAACAAATGCAAGTAAATAATTGCCAATATTATTTCTTTCTGCCTAATTTTAGTCATTAACTGATCCATAATATTATAAAAATTATAAAAACCCATGAAAATAACACTTACGAATTTATATATGAACTTTATTTTATGTATTCATAAATTATTTAAGTGAATATATTTGAGTAAAAATTATAAACTTGTACCCACTCAACGTGGTTTTTGTCCGAATTAATCCAGTAATTTAAAGGTTAAAGTACAAAAAGAAACCACAAACCGTGACTGTTGGTGATGTTGAAACGTTGACCAGAGAAACTGGCCCAACAGAGTGACATGTTGAGAGGATATCACTGGGAGGAAGACACTCGCGTTGTCCGCCATCAGCCTCCACCTGGCCACGCAGTAGTTGCCATCGGTGATGTTTTCAATCTAGAAACACAACTAGCATTCTTGGACTACTGCTAAAGCAGGTCGAAAAACATTTCATGGTTCTAACAGAAAATATTTTGTTCATCAGTATCGTGTCGTGAATCACTATATATAAATTTCAGAGAGATTGGTACACAATTTTAAACACAGGCAGGATAGCACGAACCATGGCCTTTGTTGAACCAGTTATGGATCACTGGTCGGTGCAAGTGGTTTACACCTACCCATTGAGCCTTGCGGAGCACTCAATCAGGGTTTGGAGTTGGTATCTGGATTAAAAATCCCATGCCTCGACTGGGATCCGAACCCAGTACCTACCAGCCTGTAGACCGATGGCCTAACCACGACCCCACCGAGGCCTGTGGATTCATATTTTAAATGCAGTCTGAGCTAGGACTGGAGAAAACGACATTATTACACTTATTATTACACGTGTGCTTCATATGATTATTATTAACTAGGTTATGTTGAACCATATGGATAATAACACTTGTTATAACACGTGTGCTTCGTATGATTATTATTAACTTGGTTATGGTGAACCATATGGATAATAACACTTGTTATAACACGTGTGCTTCATATGATTATTATTAACTAGGTTATGTTGAACCATATGGATAATAACACTTGTTATAACATGTGTGCTTCATATGATTATTATTAACTTGGTTATGTTGAACTATGTGGATAATAACACTTGTTATTACACGTGTGCTTCGTATGATTATTATTAACTTGGTTATGTTGAACTATGTGGATAATAACACTTGTTATTACACGTGTGCTTCGTATGATTATTATTAACTTGGTTATGTTGAACCATATGGATAATAAAGGTATAGACTTCCAGCAATAATTAAACTTCTGTTATATTCAGCTGTAACAACAAGAGTTTGTTCATTTCTCAATGAACATAAAAATAGCATCGTCAGGGAATGCCATATTTGATGACTTCAAAATATATTGTATTTGTGCTCTTATTGAGCATGATTTTTAAGAACCTAAAAATAATTTAAAATAAAATATGAACTTCTAGCATTATTAGCAAATATTATTGAAATTTAATTGTCTGATATTTCTTTTAAGTTCATCTGGGTATGAAATAAAAAAATATCATCTGATAACTTGTGACAACAGCTTTGCCAATTCACCTAGTTTGTATACGATTTTTTTTTTATCATACCCCGATGAACGCAGAAGAAATAAACAATCATTAGCCTTTGAAAAAATAAATATACAAAAGACATTGAATTTGTGGATCTTCTTTTAGAATTAACACTAGACAAAAATAGAAATCCTGTTTTGAAACTGGGGAAAATATAAAAACCATATGCAATATTTCAGTGCTATAGTACCCACCCGTAAATTCCACGATTCAGAGCGCTGAGCAGAGGATGTTTCTGGTATCCATGACAACAGCATTTCAAGGACATTATTAACCGATGTCTTGCATACATCCTGGTCCTCACAGAACACCAGACACGCCTTGACCTTCTGTAGCAGCAACTGGTCCTAGAAACACACAAAAAGATTAGGTTTGTTTTTGTTTAATGACACCACTAGAGCACATTTATTAATCGGCTATTTCATATCAAATATTTTATAATTTTGATGTATAGTCTTAGAGAGGAAACCCACTGCATTTTACCATTAGCAGTTTTTTTTGTTTAATGACACCACTAGAGCACATTCTTTTTTCTTTTCTTTTTTTTTAACGACGCACTCAACACATTAAATTACGGTTATATCGGCGTCGGACATATGGTTATGTCGAGAAAAAAACCAGTGGTCAGCTGACGGGGATCGATCCTAGACCGACTGCGCATCAGGCGGGCACTCTACCACTGGGCAATGCTGCCCGCTCTAGAGCACATTCATTCATAATTGGCTAAAAACATTTGGTATTTGTGACCGATACGTCTTGGAGAAAAGATCTGCTACATTTGACAAAAAATTAAGAAGAAAAAAGAATAGTAATAATAATAATAATAAATAATAATAACAACAAGAAGCATTATGAGAGTACTGCTAAAACAAATACATGTCACCTACAGAAGGAATGAAATGTTTTATTTAATGACGCTCTCAACACATTTTATTTACGGTTATATGGGATCAGACATGGTTAAGGACGACAAATATTGAGAGGAAACCCGTTGTCGCCACTTCATGGGCTATTCTTTTCGATTAGCAGCAAGGGATCTTTTTTATGCACCATCCCAGACAGGGTAGCACATACCACAGCCTTTGATATACCAGGGTTTTGATGTCTTCCCATCAGACTCATCAGACGAAACCTCCACCAATCAGATTGTCAGGTAGCAAATGTCTCATCACTAGGGAAAACAAATGGCGTCAAAAATGTACACACATAAACCATTAAGACTACTGAATTCATTTTTGACAAAAACCACAATGAGTTTATATATGAATCATTAAGTATTATTTTTGTGTGTTTTTGTAATTTTTATGATATTTGAGATCAGTTATTGGTGATTAATTATTTTCTTTTAAATCTAAAAAGTTGTGTTTACTTATGGGCATTTGTAGATGGCGGTCCAGTATTTTTTCCTGATATCAGTGGTTTTTGACCAGAATTTTTTTTTAAACCGAACTACGATTCATATTGCACTATTTGGTGATTTTCGTTGTTGGTAAAACAATGAAATGTATTATCAAATTAGCTGTCACAATAGGCTATCGATTACTAAAAATGACAAAAAAATAAACAAAAAATAGCATGTTGTAAAATAAACTGTTTCCTAGGTTACTCTTTTCGATTAGAAGCAAAGGGATTTTTTATATGCATCATCTAGGGGTACCGATTTTCCGCGTTCACGGAATCGCGGACAGAATTGCGGAATAGCCAATCATAAACAGAATTTGCATTCCACACCCCACTCCCCCCTCCGAGTTGTCCAACGTAAAACAAACTTTTGTATTCAAGTTAGTGGTTTATTATATTTGTTTTAATATACATACATTGGTTTCTGCTTAATTGATCGTTTGAACCATTACGCCATGACAAAAGAGTTAACGTACTGCATAACAAAATGTAAACATTTTGTTTTTACCATTCGGCTCAGTTCGGTTTTATTCGTTTGGTAAATGTCTAGCTGCGTTCGATTGAGAGCTCGCTAGTAACATTTGTAAACACAGGCGCAAGAGTTCATGTGTGCACCCTTTTTAAATTATAACTAACAGCACTTTGGTTCTGGCAGATCAAAGAAACACTGCTGGCATAAATGAAACACTGTTATACACTGTTTGGCCGGCATACCTTGACAAGTCTTGATGACTTTAGTTACAAGTTACTACATTGGTGTTCCTTGTGTTTTGTTAAAAGGTTCGACCTTTTTACGAACCTTTACTGGGTTTTGTTTTCAGGAAGCTAGAGGCAAAATTGGCTTCTACTGTTAAGTACTAGTATTAGCAGTCTACTATTCCGTGTTGTGTGTACATTTGTTTAAAACAATAAAATGATTGGGGCCTCTGCTTTTATTGTTCATCTTGTAATGAAAACGCTGCTTTAGCAGACTTGCATTATTATCTGTAGTGGTTAAAGATGGAAGGGGAGGGGGGCTCATTTATGATGATGAATGTGGGCCACATTTCCTAAACAGGTTGAAATGTTTTTTTTGGGGGAGGTGGGTTTGTTTCCTGTCACCACAGACAGTATCCCCACCTCTATCTTTGTACCAGAATATTAAATATACCAATGTACATGCACGTCTTTATATTACCAGACTAAATTAGTAAATAAACGGGAAAATACTTTTTATAAGCGGAATTGGTAATTTTCATAAGCAGAATTGGCAATTTTTATAAGTGGAAAATTAACACCCCTAATTATCCTACCGACAGGATAGTACATACCACAGCCTTTGTTACACCAGTTGTGAAGCACTGGTTAGAACAAGAAATAGCCCAATGGGTTTACTGATGGGATTGATCCCAGACCGACTGTGCATCAAGTGAACGCTTTACCACTGGGCTGCATTACGCCGACGACCAGAGTTTTGACGTCTTCCCATCAGACTCATTAGATCAAACCTCCACCAATCAGATTATCAGGCAGCAAATGTCTCATCATTTGGGAAAACAAATGACGTCAAATTTACACACAAACCGTTAAGACTACTGGATTCATTTTTGATGAAAACCACAATGAGTGAGTACAAGTTTATAATTTTTACTCATTTATATTCACTATAAATATTTTATAAATATATAACATAAAGTTTATATATGAATATTTTATAAATATATAAAATTAAGTTTATATATGAATCGTTAAGTATTATTTTTGTGGGGTTTTGTAATTTTTATGATATTTGAGATCAGTTAATGGTGATTAATTATTTTCTTTTAAATCTAAAAAGTTTTGTTTACTTATGGGCATTTGTAGACAGCTGTCCAGTATTTATGTCCATTTTTCCTGATAACCGTGGTTTTTCGACCAGATTTTTTTAAAAACCGAACTACAATTCATATTGCACTATTTGGTGATTTTCGTTGTTGGTAAAACAATGAAATGTATTATCAAATTAGCTGTCACAATAGGCTATCGATTCCTAAAAATGACAGCGACGTGCCACAACAAACAAAAACTAGCATGTTGCAAAATAAACTGTTTCCTGGGCAACTCTTTTTGATTATCAGCAAAGGGATCATTTATATGCATCATCCTACAGACAGGATAGTACATACCACAACCTTTGTTACACCAGTTGTGAAGCAGTGGTTAGAACGAGAAATAGCCCAATGGGTTTACTGACGGGGACTGATCAAGCGGGGCGCTTTACCACTGGGGTACATCCATTCCCTTGTGTGTGCTTACCAGTAAATATAGAAGTATTTTCCTGTTAGTCTGCTCAACTTTGCTGCAGATACTGAAGAATTAAAACTATACTAACCAGTAAATATAAAACTATTTTCATGTCGCTATGCTGCACTTTCCGGAAGACATTTTTCCACTCTTTGGCCGTTAAATATGAATGCACTAGAGTCAGATCAGAAGGATGGGAAACCGTGGCCACCGTTTCGATCCTAGCTCTGTGTTTCCGGCAATACAGAGCCAGCAGCAGTTTCAACTCTCCGTGTGCCGTGCAGAGCAGAAGAGTGGCAGTCAGAACAGCGGCATTCTGGGAAAATAAAATGGATGGATAGATGGATGAATGAATGAATGAATGAATGAATGATTGGATGCATGGATGGATGAATAATAAATCATTGGATGGATGGATGGATGGATGGATGGATGGATGGATGGATGGATGAATGAATGAATGAATGAATGAATGAATGAATGAATGAATGAATGAATGAATGAATGAATGACTAATGAAATATTGGAAATACTCCAGGATACAAACGGCAAATAATGACTGTTTAATATCTTATTACTTTGTGTATATAAAAATAAACACCAATTTGAAAATATTTACTTTACTTGATGTAAATATTTTCAGGTTGGTGTTTTTTTCTAGCATTTAAACTGGAGGAAAAATTAGATTCAACATTTTTCCTCAACTGTTTACGGATTTTTATAATCAATCATCACACTGAAAGGGTCAAACCAAGGAAATGATTATAATCGATCGTAACATCAGTAGAAAAAAAAAGAAATGTTTTATCTAACGACACTCAACACATTTTAATTAAGGTTATATGGCGTCAGACATACAGTTACGGACCACACAGATATTGAGAGAGGAAACCCGCTGTCGTCACTTCATGGGCTACTCTTTCCGATTAACACCAAGGGATCTTTTATATGCACCATCCCACAGACAGGATAGCACATACCACAGCATTTGATATACCAGTCGTGGTGCACTGGCATTGATCAGTATCATCACTAGTGACTCACCTCTACATCATCACTGCATATTCTAAAGAGAGGCACCAAAATGTCAGTTTCCATGGAAACCATCAGATCGAAAATCTTTGCAGCATTCAGCTCCGTGATAGAATAATCTGCGACCTTGACATGACACAGGAAATGGTGGTAGATCTGACAGACTTGTAGCATGTTCCAGCACTTGTCAATCTCTTTAAAGAAAACAAAAAATACATTAAAAACCCCCACTTCTTCAGGGTTCTCACGGACCCGGAGTCCCGGGTCCCGGGTCCCTGACGCAGCGATCAAGGATGGGACGCACTATAATGCATAAACGTGCGTCCCTGTGGATGCAGTATATTTTCATTTTTATTTAACTTCAATACAATGTTTTTTTAAACATCTAAATTTACTGTAAAGTAAATCAGCAAATAATAGACTGGTCACGTGGACATGCAAACAGCTCTTATTCACACTGAGGCGGATCAACTGAACAAAACTGGTTGTAAATGTTGGCTTCTAAAACTCGAATTCAAAATGTTTGGTTCTAAAACAGAGTTCCAATTTTTTAAAAATATTTTGCAAATATTTGCACCAAACCGAAAATTCTTTCGCAATATATATATATATATTTCGTATTATTAGTGAATATATATATTAGTTCCCAGGTATTTGTTTTATATTTTATCATACATTTTAATAATAAAAAATTGTATTATTACTGCATAAAACCATTTAAATATCAATGTTTTGTGTTGTCAGTTGTTATACAATTCAATGGATATTTTATTGGATATAACAATTCATGGACTCTCCAACATTCGTAATGGACTCTCAAAATATAAAGTCACGAGTCCATGGACATGGACATTTTTGATGAATGAGAACCCTGTTTCTTTTTCCCCAAGTGGGACTTAGCCCAGTGGTAAAGCACTCACTCTTGGATCGATCCCCGTCGGTGGGCCCACTGGGCTATTTCTCATTCCAGCCAATGCACTACGACTGGTATATCAAAGGCTGTGGTATGTACTACCCTGTCTGTAGGATGGTGCATATAAAAGATCCCTAGCTGCTAATCGATAAGAGCAGACCATGAAGTGGCGACAGCAGGTTTTCTCTCTCAATATCTGTGGTCCTTAACCATGTTTGATGTCATATAACTAAATAAAATGTGTTGAGTGCATAGTTAAATAAAATATTTCTGTTTTTCCCGGTAGAAGCAAGGAATCGTCAAAATGCACTATCCCACTGACAGGACAACAAATACCACAGTCGTTGATTTACCAATTATGAGGCATCAGTTACAATGGGAAAACATCCAGTCAGAAAAAAAGTTCTCCAAAGGGGCAGGAAAGAAATGTTTTATTTAACAATGCACTCAACACATTTTATTTATGGTTATATGGCATCAGACATATGGTTAAGAACCAGACAGTTTTTGAGAGGAAACCCGCTGTCGCCACTTCATGAACTACTCTTTCTGATTAGCAGCAATGGATCTTTTATTTGCGCTTCCCACAGGCAGGATAGCACAAATCATGGCCTTTGTTAAACTAGTTAAAAATCCCATGCTTCAACTGGGATCCGAACCCAGTACCCACCAGCCTGTTAAGACTGATGGCCTAACCACAATGACACCGAGGCCGGTAAAAGTACATACCAAGGCCTTTGACCAGTTATGGTGCACTGGTTGGAACGAAAATTTTGTTTGTTTGTTTAACGACGCACTCAACACATTATAATTATGGTTATATCGGCGTCGGACATATGGTTATGTCGAGAAAAACCCCAGTGGTAAGCTGACGGGGATCGATCCTAGACCGACCACGCATCAGGCGGGCACTGTACCACTGGGCCATGCTGCCTGCCCTGGATGGAATGAAAATCCCCGACAAATTACAGTAATTGTCAAAATTCTCCACAAAAAGTCAACACGGTTTCTAATTGATACAGATGTACTTACCTTTATGTTCACAAACTAATTTTACGTAGCTTTTCACTTCGTCGGCTAGCTTCTGCCAAACATCCAACACAGAGGTTTGTGGGAGAGCTTCAGTCACATCACCAAGTCTGGAAATACGCACAGAGAATACTACATGAGTGGCCGTTAGATACCATTAACCTTACGAGTGGTTTATATAGAGAATACTACATGAGCAGCCGTTCGATACCATTTATCTTACGAATTGTTTACATAGAGAATACTACACGAGTGGCCATCAGATACCATTTATTTTACAAGTTGGATATGTTCTTAAACAAGTTGCAAGATAAATGGTATCTTATATTCAAGAACGTAGTATTCTGGATATGTTCAAAAATCAGATTTACAAACATTTAAACATCTTTTCCAACAAAAACTTATTTTTACAGCTCTTGCACATATATTTTACAGAATGAATGAATGAATGAATGAATGAATTAGTGGGCAAGCGAATGAACGAACTGATGGACGGACGGATTGGATAAACGTACGTACATATATACAAATGAACAAACACTTAACGACACCCCAGCACAAAATTTACAAGCTTTCATCTACCTTTTAGAAAACGCTGTCGGTATACACAGCAAGTGATTGATGGAGGTGTTGTCTTTGATGGTGCTCAGAACGAAGTCCAGCCAGCGTGGAATCTGATGTAGACGTGAATACGTAGACACTAAATCACCAAGAAACTCATCCATGGAAGCTGTCCAGGTAGACTGGAAGAATTAAAAAACATAATTAACACATACCGTAAATTCTTCAATAAAAGACTAGGCTCCTAATTCTTTCATCGTGACACCCTGAAACACTGGCTCTATTCAAGGCAAGTGTTTAGTAGTTTCTAACACAAAGGAAATTTATTTTATTTACGGTTATATGGCGTCAGACATATGGTTAAGGGCCACACACAGTCTTCGCCATGAAAGGCGAGCGATCGCTCGCGCTCGCCTCCGCCTCAAATGTTTAAGACGAGCGGCGTATCGATCGCCTTAAATTTTAGCTATGAATTTTTTTTAAATTAAAATGAAGTTACTCGCAAGTAATTACTCACCTGAACTACGTATGAAAATCAGACTGAACAAAGGTCTCAAAAATATACGCGCAATAGCGATCGATAACGTAACGTTATATAGTAATACATGGCACATTTGTACAAACATATTTAATAAGGAGAGCGATTGCTCGTCTGTCTGAATTAAGGAGAGTGATCTACAGCTCGCCTTGATTTTACTCATGGCGAAGTCTGACACAGATTTTGAGAGAGGAAATCCGCTGTCACCACTTCATGGGCTACTAGTGTTTTTCCTAGCTTGTTTTAGCATGGTGCAGCACAATGCCTAAATATTCTAGCACCATCTTGCCTTAATCAGCACAATCTGCCCTGAGATTAAACAAGCCTTTTTCACTAACTAATTCTAAAATTGCCTTTATAAAATACAAAAAAAGGTATTATTAATTAATAAAATATGCCTTTTATATCTTTTACCATTCATTTATTAAAGCAAACACATAAATTACATTAATGTTTATTTCAATTAATTTTTGTGCATTTTTAATGAAATACAAGTGCCCCAAAAATGATAAAAACGCCCCAAAAGTGCCTTGCCAAATTTCTAGGGTAATCACTAGCTATTATTTTCAATTAGAAGCAAGGGATCTTTTATATGCACCATCCCACAGATAGGGTAGTACACACCATGGCAGTACACACCATGGCCTTTGTTACACCAGTTGTGGAGACAGGAAATAATCCTAGACCGACTGTGCATCAAGCAAGCTCTTTACCATTGACCTACGACCCGCCCATAAGTTTTTAGCAAATCAGTATTTTAAAGGACAATAAAGTCTATCACTAATCTCACATTCTTTTTGTTTAGAGATTGTGTCGTATTGAAGATTACGATTATTACTTGTTCAAACTTTCATTAACAAAACTAGAACAGCAGAAACCGGCCTCAGTGGCTCCACAAGCACTAGCTCATGGTTTGGAGTTGGTATCTGGATTAAAAATCCCATGCCTCGACTGGGATCCGAACCCAGTACCTACCAGTCCGTAGACCGATGGCTTACCCACGACGCCACCGAGGCCGGTAATAATAACGAGACAAGATCAGTGACTTACGTCATGTTTCACGGTCTGTATCCAGGCACTGGTCAACACGCTGGTCATCTGAGTGTCCAGTATCCCATGATTCAAGTCTAACATTGTGCTCAGACACCGATACCAACACGCATCTCTAAACATAATAATAATAAAAAATATATTAATAAAAATATTAATAAAAATACTAATATAATATAATATAATATAATATAAAAATATAATATAAATAATAATAATAATAACAACAATAACAATAACAATAAATGAATGAATGAAACTAACGAATGGTTTAACGACACACCAGCACAAAAATACACCCCAGCCATACCCAAGCAGGGCTGTGGAATTGCACTCACCCGCTCACCCGAAACGATAAAAAAAACGTGCCAGGCGAGTCAAACCCAAAACCTACTGGCGAGTCATAATTTTGCATTCCGTGATGTTCATTTCCGAATTCGTAAACGTTTCAAACAACATGCGTTGCCATCTGCAATGCAAAATCGTCGCCATTTTAACTTTCCTAACATCTCGAAAACGAGGCCGCGTTCAGAAATTTCTGTTTTTCTATGACTGAGCTTAATGTCTACTTATAGCATATTTTACCACGCAGCCTCATTGTGTCGTTATGCGCATGTTGTCTGCTAGAGTCATCTGCTTAATAAAATGTGGAAATATCTTCAAAAATTTTCGAAACCACCCGAGAAGAAACAGAAAACAAGTGATGAAATCAAAGAAAAAAAAAAAAATATGAGAAGGAAAGTCGCAATCGTTAGTGATAATGTCTGCGGGCTAGTGATAATGTATGCAGGCTAGTGGATTTTTATATTTACTAGCCCGGCTGGATTGTAAAAAAATTCAACATTCCACAGGCCTGCCCAAGTCACAAATGGTAAATACTACTACTACTACTACTAATGATCATGATGATGAGAAAACAATTCTATAAACGTTTCAGCGAAGTTGCTTTTTTTTCCATTAGCAGCAAGGGATCTTTTTTATCTTAAAGCAAGGCCTTTGTTATATTAGTCGTGGTTCACTGGCTGGAACGAGAAATAGCCCAATGGGCCCACTGATGGGGATCAATCCCAGACAGACCGCACATCAAGCGAGCACTTTACCACTGGGCTACGTCCTGCCCGTAATGATAGAGAGTTATTAATTTTGTCAAAAGGTTAACTTAAAAATTGTGGATAGCGCAAACCATGGCTTTGTTGAACCAGTTATGGATCACTAGTCGGTGCAAGTGGTTTACACCTACCCATTGAGCCTTGCAGAGCAATCACTCAGGGTTTTGGGTCGGTATCTGGATTAAAAATGCCATGCCTGGACTGGGATCCGAACCCAGTACCTACCAGCTTGTAGACCGTTGGCCTAACGACGACACCACATATTCACATTTCTTTTTTTATGCAGAATACAAAATACAATTAATAACAATGTGCACAAACCTAGGAAACTTCAGCAACTGTCCAACTAAATTCTTAAAGAATGCAAACTGGTTTCTGCCGGAAGCGTTGTCAAGGGCTACGTTATAAAGATCAGCTTTAAGAACTTCCTGAAGACAGGAGTTAGCTACCCTTAAAACCTGTGACACAGGAAGTACTTCGCTGGGGTCATCATCAACCGATTTCAGACCAATCAGATCACTGATGAGTTTCAACATTTTGAAGCACAAAGAAGAATTCTTTCTGGAAATAAAACAAGCAAACAAAAGTCTTAGTTAGTTTCCCCACAAAAGCATATTATTAGTTTGAAGAATTCATTTATTTCATTTTAACTTATTTTTGTGCTTAAAGCATGATGTCCTGGTCACACACCTCAGCTATCTGAGCTGTCTGTCCAGGACAGTGGGTTAGTTGTTAGTGAGAGAGAATAGGGTGTAGTGGTCTTAAGTGTACATACTCTAGTTTTTAAACACTAACACATAGTTTTGACTATTAGAGGCGTTTTTTGATAACTGAAATCATACTTTACTTAAATGTTATTGTTTAAAGTATCCATTTCCGTACATTCGAAGTGTTTTTGGTCATCCTGATGTTTTTTAATATCACAAAATGCATTTCTCATATTTTTAAAAAGGCACGTGTCTCTGAGAAGTAACAGTTATGTAGTCGAGTTTTATTCTATTTTAGAGGGTATTTCACCATTTCAAAGTCAAAGACTCATGTTTCACTCAATTATAACTATCAAAATGTGTTACAGGTTTGTAAATTAAACTAAACTTAATGTTAATTTTATGAACTGAAAAAAGGGTATGTCCCTTTAAACCTATCCACTGAGTCGTTAAAGCTTGCGGGCTGCAAACTATGTACCTACAAGCCGTATGTCCGATGGCTTAACCACCACACCACCGAGGTCAGTGTTTTTAAGAAAACTTAGCATACAGTAAAATCGCTCATAAAAAAAGCTTAGATCATCAGTAAAATCACTTATTAGAAAGATCAGATCATCGGTAAAATCATTCTCATTGTCTTAATTTTATATAGTTATTTACTGGTATCATTTATCAAGAACTAGAAACTATTATTGGTTTTAACATAACGACGACACCTAAAACTCTTTGCTGTCTAACATATGGCTTATTTCAACACTTGGTTAAAGAGTTAAAAATATACTTAGACCATCAGTTTAGTACGGAACCACGAACAAAATAGTGTTAAGATTACATAACATGTTGCTTACACAAAACATAGTTCGCATAACCCAACAATCAGTTTGTTAAAGGGACATTACCAAGTTTGCTGCATATTAAATATAGTTTCTCGTTTAGAATGATATACCAGTGTCTGTATTGTCAATGTGTTTCTGCTCTTCTTAATATTTCTAAGAACCCCAAACTGGATTTAGTCTTCACATAATTTCGTACAAATAAAATAAAATAAAATGAAAATTAACATAGTACAAATTATATTAGAACGATCGGAAACATGTTTAATATACAACAACTAATATTCTAAATAAGAAAATGTCCCTTTAAGTAAAATGAAAAATTTACTGAAGTGACTTCTGGTTATCTAATATTTTGAAAGACTATCCCCTGACAAATACTTACTTGTTATGTTGTACAAAGGCTTTGAAAAATGAGGGGAGATAACTACAAACAACATTCTGACACATCTCGGAGGACATATCTGAACATCTTGGAGGAACCTGAAATGACGCAGACAACAAACATCTCAAAATTTTGGGGAAAACGTTTTGTGTATCTTCTGTTCTACTGGAGGCACAGGGCAGGGCTCACTGGGTTGGTGGCAGACTCTACAGATTATGTAAACAAGGACATTTAAATGTTTTAAACCAAAATCACACACTGCTATGTCACATAATTTTTTATTTTTTTTTGCTTAACGATGCACTAAACACATTATAATGACGGTTATATCAGCGTTGGACAGCGTATGTCAAGAAAAAAAACCCCAGTGATTAACTGACGGGGATCGATCCTAGACCGACCGCGCATCAGGCGGGCACTGTACCACTGGGCTATACTGCCCGCTGCTATGTTACATCAATGCAGCCATTTAGTCATTTACAACACGGACTCAAAATAAATCGCCAAGATCACCTTTCATAAATCAGTTTGATAATAAACTTATGACATGACAACGACATTAAATGTACCTTTCCCGCAATTAGCTGTGAAAATACTTGGAATAGATTTTCTATCATCTTCGGTGGCTGGAACTTGCTGTCGTCAGCTCCACACAGAACGGTCAGGTAGATGTCAAACGAGCTCTCGTGATCTCTGTAATAAAAAGTCACTGTTAAAGAGACGAGGACTGGGATGTGAAGGGTGGACAGCAAAAAAAGTTAAAAGAGAAGCAGTTACGAGGTCGGA